>JAUZST010003569.1:0-17052 GCA_034779995.1 Parotocinclus haroldoi | reverse complement strand
TATTTTATTTATTTTTTTTATAAATATATATATATATATATATTTATTTATAACAGTGTCCACCACCCAAAAAATTCTATGCACCATAATTTAGATCAAACATTAGTTACAGTTTTAAGGCCCCCTACTCTCTGATATACTACTCATTCTACTCTCTGATATACTTAATTACATGCTGTACATTTCAGTCAGTTTACAATAACTGTATGACAATATAAATAGCAGGAAATAGAAGACGAAGTTTCATGAAACTGTGGTATGAAACTTTTGGACATAGCCTATAATATATTTGTTTATATAAACATAAGATACAAAAGAACAAAAGATAAGTAACACTGTATCAGAAATAATTTGAAGCCTCTATGTGGTGTTTTGAAATTTTTTTTTTCAGTAAATTATTTGTTTCTTATGATTAGCGTACTGAAATTAAACCTGTACATATGTCTTTTTAAGAAACAAATACAAATACATTACACAATGTTGTTGCACTGTAAAATGTTAACTGAATCATATTAGTCTATGCACATCAGATCATTAAATATTAACCAATCTACGTACTACAATAATAACTCTTCTGAAATTAGTTTTCGTTTTGGTGTGCCACTCCATTTTCAGTATCCCCATCTGGCCACCCCTATAGAAAAAAATCTGGTGACACCACTGCTTGGTAGAGGTGGGAACTGAACCCTGAACCGTAGTCTATTACCTTCACGACTAAGCAACCACAATCCGAGAAGAGAACACACCCATCTGACACGCATGCACACAAACAAAGAGAGATGTCAAACTCACCACATTAGTGCAAACATTAGTCCATTCTTGTATATTTATGACCTGTAGGTGTCACTCTCTACAAGGAATATACAACCTGGCCCGACTAAATCCTAGTTTGCACCTTCATGCTACATCTGAGGTACACGTTGTTCTAGATACACACGGAATGATGAAATTAGAGCTATTTCTCAGTTTTGCAGTCTGATGTGGGCATTTGTGATGGAAGAAGGGAGGAAGGCAGGTTTTTGATTTAACAAGTACCAAGTGTGATTAGTGTTGTGGTAATTAGTTTCATATTTATGTGGGGTTTTTTTGTGCGAAGAGTTTAATTAGTGTGCCATGCGGGATGCCAGATGCCAGCTATTTATAACTTGTTTACTCAACTAGCAAAACTTTTAATATTTTGCCAGATGACATTTTTATTTTTGAGATGTGATATTTTTATTCAGCCTTGCTTCAGGAATCTTTGACTGACAATAAAACAGCAGCTTGTTTATTGGCTTAAAGTACTCCAGCGTTTACTGTCCATAAACCAGTGGAAAGTCTCAACACTATATATCTAGAAACCACTGATCTTATCTTCCTTTAATACAACCCAGAATTAAAAATAGTATGCTATGGAAAGTGCCAATTAAATTAATTGACATTCATTTAAATGCAGTATGAATCCAAGATATTTCATGTTTTTAACACATTCCATTACATTTTTCAACAAGCCAATGCTATGTTGCATACATTACAAAGCCATGGCTGTAGAAGAATAGGGTATGGGTATTAGACTCTCCCGCCTGCAGTCCTGACCTGTCCCCAGCCACAAACAATACTGTTGCTAATATTTAAACTGAGTGCCATATTTATTAGTAAAACCTACCTTGTACTTCCAATTAAAACAGAGGTTTCATCACGTACAAGTGTTGATGTATAAAGTAAGTAATGTGTGGAGCTATCTGCTGACATTCATTCAATACTACTATTAATAATATTATAGTACAAGTGGCAATTATATTTTCATTTTCTAGATCATTCTCAGCACAGTACTTTATACAGTGGTGGCTTAATCGTTTATACCCCCTTTAGAATTGAAAGTCTTACCGGATAAATATGTCATCAGATTTTCATACAAGTTAAAGAAAACCAAATGCAAATGAGAGAAAATTAATATGAATAGTCATTCATTTATTGAGGAAAATGTTTCACTATGGTGACAAAAGTATGTAAACCTTCTGGTAACGGTTGATCAGTACTTTTATCAGCTTGGAGAAATTTAGTCCAGTATATAGCCCAGTCCTCTGTACAGAACTGCTTCAACTCTGGGATATTGGTTAGTTTCCTCACATGAACTGCTCACTTCCTGTTCTACAATTACTCTGTTGGGGTTCAGTTCAGGACCATTCCACAAAAGTAATTTTATTCTTCGTTAAACATGTTTTGGTAAAATGTATTGTGTGCTCGGGGTTGCTGATAAGGTTCATGTGCTGGAATGCAGTGTTTTTGTTATTGCATATATAGTGCTTCTCATTTTAATCACATTTAAATCACATTAAGTTCTATTTTGGTTTCATCCATCCAGAGATTGTTTTTCCAGTAATATTTTTTTCTCTTTGTATGGGTGCCTCTTCTGTCTGGCCTAATCGTTCCTTTTGGCCCATATGTAGATTTTTGCGACAGTCTGTGGTTTGTTGTGGCTAAAAAATCCATTAGTTGACTCCTCAAGCATTTATGTATATATGTGGTTTTGTGTCGGTGCCACTGTGTTTATTAATTACTATTAGCACATCATTTAGACTTCATCTGTCCCTGTGATCTTTCGCTCGTGCCTCGTAGTCTGCAGGCCAAGCACACTGATTTATTAAAACTGATGTATTAGACTAAGGAATTAGTGGAGCCTGACATAGTGTACCTAATCCTGAAACTCTTGTTCTTTCTCTTCTAATCGCTTTAACCATGGCTCCATACTCGCTTCTTGTTCTCTTTCATATATTTTTCAGTGTGTACATTTTAACTGCAGTAGATACAAATATCTGTTTATAAAACTGATAGTTCCGGTCCTAAAATCTGATTGGCTGAGCCATGCTGGAGGCTGTTGTAAAATACACAACAATCCAAACTTTTGACCATCTCACCCATATTAATGCACAACTAAATCCTTCACGCCATGCCTAAACCTACCCTTCCCTGTGAAAAAAATGCAGTTTCAGTTTTTCTGACAAAGTTTGGATAGTTCCTTATTTCTTATGGGAAAAATTCCTACCTCACTTATATTTAATTTTAAATTGTACATTTTTATTCATGTCACCAAAAACATGGCCCCATGGATTTTCTAATTGGCCCTGTTGCTCTGTGCATGTGCTTATGTGCATTTATTTGTTTACTGTAGGTGTATGTGCATGCAACTTTATTAGTTAAATTCTTCATTGATTGATTGATGCTTAGATGGATGGATGGGTGGGTAAGCAGATGTAAAACAGAAGCATGGTGGATGGATGAACACAATAGCTGATACAATAGCCTCCAGAGTTTACCCAGAACTGTAAAGAAAAGACATCAAGTGAGTAGATGTCCACAATTGGAAACACCTTGTTAATAGGAGAGCACATCACAGCACATATAACTTTCAAATGGATAGACTACAACAGCAGATAGTCTCATTTGGTTACACTTCTATCAGCAATAAAGAGAAAGCTAAGACAGCTGTCAGTCTTACCAAAACTGGACACTTGTAGATTGTAATTACATGGTATTGGGAGTCTCAATATGCTGAGGAACTAAGAAGATCAGTGTCAACAACCCAGGCTGGCAGAGGTGGTTTAATGGTGGAGAATGCTTTCACCTTGGAACAGATAATGCCAATTAGTCACTGCTTGCATGCCATAGCTTATCGTAGTGCTGCTCACCATATGCATCTCTTCACGGCCAGAATTCAGAATTCACTCATTTTCTTCAGATTCAGATTCAGAAAACTGTATTCATCCCCTAGGGGCAATTGAAGGAATTTGTAATGGCTACTTCCAGATTGATAGTGCACCATGTCAGCAAAAGTAGTCTTAATCCTTCTATTCCTAATGAAAGTGCTGAGTGTATAAACATAAAAAAGTGTCCACTGTTTATTCTCTCTTCATTATTTCCATCATATTCATGAGCCTTTCTCTGTCAGAAAAGCAGAGACATGTATCCATGCTGTCTGGCATGTCAGTGAAAAGTGCTGTTAGGTACCACAGCGAAGTCCTTTATCCTTGCCCAGGGCATTTTGGGGGTTGCCATCATGTGAAATAATAACTGTACCGTTTAAGTTCTACCTTTTCTGTTCTGAAGTGTAATTCCCATGACGGAAACTAATTTCATTTTTATATGTGAGCTATGTTCAATACATAATTTTCAACAAAATTACATCATTTTCAGAATCCATATAAAGTATAGTGTTTAAAAAGCATTATGATTTATATGTGCTTTAGGGAGAAAATAAAATATAAGAATATTGCTGCAGTATAGGAAATATAGCTATAGAAAATTGTATTTTAATAGTATTACTATAAAAAAACTAACTTATAGTAATTACTAGTTTGATATCTAGTAATAAATCTATAGTATTCATTCAGTATTCAGTTTTATTCTTTATAGCAGTTTAGTAGAATTGCATGCTGTGGCTTTTGGTTGTCTAAATTAAATCAGCATATTATATCATAGTATATCTTGTACCATATTGTTATCATATCATATATCATATCATCATGTCATGTCATATATCAGTATAATGGGAGCATATGTTGTTTGCATCATGAGACTGTATACCCAGATCCTGATCCAAGGAGAACAGGAAACTGGCAACACGCTTGCATACATTTACATACTTATTCACATTCCCATGTATATATTCACATATTACTAGCCTTTATGTGCATTAGTTTGTCAGACACCCTCATAACTTCTAGATTCTTGATGCCATGAACCATGTCTGAATGCCATGTATACCTCTTAGCAAGGTTTTCAGTATCCTGTTCAGAGCTTTGAGCACCATTCTGCAACCAGCAGACCACATCTTGCCACATGTGGGTTCCGGACCAAGCTAGCTCGTGTCTGTTGGTTACAGAGTTGCATTAGTATAGAGGTGCCTAAGAGTTTCCTGGTACTAAAAAACAGTTGCATGTTTACTGGGCACTTAATGCCTGAAGTTGTTTATATCACATAAACTATAGACATATAAAATATAAACGTGTGTATGCTCCACCTCACCTGAGGTGCCGTGGTCTCTGTTGCTCGTGTGGGGAGCTGGTTCTGCAAATGTCAGAGAATGTGTTTTTTATTTCCGGGTAATTGAAACTTGATTTTTTTATTTGTTTTTAATGAAAATTCATCTCAAGTATGTGTTAATGTCATGGTCCTTACCAGTTTATTGAAAGGGAATGAAATGTTAGATGGAATGAGATGAATGTTACTGATTGCAGTGCTTCTGTGTGTATCAGTATTGTTAAAAAGCCCCAGTTTGTAAGTTTGGTAATGCAAACTCCTGCATTCTCCCGACTGGTTAGTGCTCATTCATAACTAATTTCAGTGTTTTCCATGTCCCTAAAATTAGCCTGTTTGTACTTACCTGTGAGCCAAATGAATTTACATTTGATCAAGTGTTGATCCATCTAATCCTTTCATGCATGAGATCAAGTATCCAATATTAGCAACTGACTGTCATTTAGTGGATCTTAAATGAATGTTAAAGCCTTTCTTTTTCCATTAACACCACAGAGAGATATTCATAGAACTTCAAGTAACCACACACAACTGTAGGGAAAAATAATAGCCGAGTACACAGAATTGCTGGGCATAATGTTAAATCGTTGACATTCCTTACGGAGTTGCCTGTAGCTTTATAAATGGCAATGTGTTGCAAAATATTTCGCTGCAGATATTAGCCTTAACCATAGTCAATAACACTAGTCACAGGTGACAGAACTAACACTTTATGTGGGGCCACATTCTGTCTTTGCATTTTATTTTCAAAAGGGTTTCTTTGTTTGGAGTCAGGAGCTTATTGGCTGATTTTTATTTTAACATATACTTTATAAATCAGGGTAGAGGACCAGGTTCAGGTCAAGGGACTATGTCCTGTAATTACAAAAATGTGAGGCGTGTACTCACTTTTGAGAGACACTGTATGTACAACTGCCATAAAGTCACAGCTAATAAAGCATAATAGGCTATGTAGATAAATTACTGAAAACCCATTTAACCCTTTTGGCAAGTAATATGGTCTTTGGTCTGGTTTTCTTTGATATGCTACATGACCACCTTCCCACTGAGAAAACTTGCCCTTGATCCAATATTGCAGCCAAGTTCCAGATATATCCTAAAAGATAGCCCCCTCACCATTATTTGCTGGGGTATTCAGATACAGTGGAGGAAAGTATTTGATCCCCTACTGACTGTAGGAGTGTGTTTGCACACACTTCAGGAGTAATTTTGGTCCACTCCTTTCCAAATCCTTAAGGTTTTTAGGCATGCATTTGGAAATGCAAAGCTTCAGCTCTATCCATAGATTTTCTATGGGATTGAATTCCGGAGACTGGCTAGGCCATTCCATGACCTTGATATACTTCTTATGGAGCAGCCCCTTTGTTACCTTCGCTGTATGTTTTGGGTCGTTGTCGTGCTGGAAAACCTATCCATGACCCATTTTTAATGTTCTGGTGGAGGCAAGGAGGTTGACACCCAGGATTTTGCAAGACATGTCCTCGTTCATCTTGCATCAGTGAGGTGACGTTGGCCTGTGCCCTTAGAAGAAAAACATAATACTTCTACCACCATGCTTGATAGTAGGGATGGTGTTCTTAGGGTAATATTCTGTGTTTTCCTTCCTCCAAACACATCAGGTTGAGTTGAGGCTAAATAGCCCAATTTTCTCATCTGACCAGAGCACCTTCTCAAAGTCTCTCTCAGAGCCATTAATATGTACATTGGCAAACTTTAAGCGAGCCTGAACATGAGCCTTCTTGAGCAAAGGAACCTTGTGTGCACTGCAGGATTTTAAATCATTATTTCTCAGTGAATTACTAATGTTTTTTGGAGACTGTGGTCCCAGCTGCCTTGAGATCTTTAACCACTCTGCCCGTGTAGTTTTTGGCTGATTTTTAACCTTTCTCATGATCAGTGAGACTCCACAGGGTGATATCTTTCATAGAGCTCCAGGCCTAGGTCGAGTGACAGTAATGTTGTACTTCTTCCACTTCCCAATAATTGCACCAACAGTTGTCACCTCCTCATCCAGCTTCTTACTTATGGCTTTGTAGCCCATTCCAGCCTTGTGTAGGTCAACAATTTTGTCCCTGACATCTTTAGATAGCTGTTTAGTCTTGCCCATGGTGGAGATGTTGGATTGTCGGAGTCTGTTGGCAGGTGGCCTTTTATACAGGTGACAGGTGTCTCTCATGCAGGTAACGACTTCACTGGTCTGTGGGAGCCAACATTAGTTTTTAGGGGATCAAATACTTATTTCCCTAAATTAAATGCAAGTTATTTTTATTTAAATATTATTTAATTTTCTAGATTTTCTTTTTGATATTCCATCTCTCACTGTTAAAATGAAGCTACCATAAAATCATAAACTGTTTGTCTATGTACATTTGTCAAGTACAAACTTTCAAAATCAGTGGGGGATTAAATACTTGTTTCCTCCACTGTGTGTCATTTTCCCTCTTGTTTCTGAAATAAAAGGATGTCCTGTGACAGATTACAATATTTTTTCCTCCTTGCTGACAATATTTTGATATATAGCATATTCTGTCATACTGGCACAGTAAAATATCCTGTTAAAAACTCGTCTGTACGTCTGCTGGCAGAATCCAACGGGTCAGCTCTCCTATACTTAAAGCTGTAATGACTTTCTTGTTTCTGCAGACGTGCCCCCTCCTTCTTTTGAATGACCAGAGGGCTATCAGTGACAGAGTGGCTGCAGATTGTTCTTTGTGTGTGCTAACTATCTCGCAAAATTCAAAAGTCACTTCATTGTTCAGTGAGCCAATACTTGGTTAGGATATGTTTCTGTTATGTTGTGGTTTTTATTACACAAAGCATTTAAGTCTTTTTGAGCCTGGATTTGATTCTTATAGTGTTTTATACCTATACTGTTTCAATCCATGTATGACGCAATAAAGGTAATTATTAGAAGAAATTTGGCACATTCTGTGCTACTTTTAGAAGTCATGCACATGCAGATTCTAACTCTTGAACCAAGGATTGACACCAAATATTCAGCAGGACTACCTGTTGATGTGCAGGTATGCCTTTACTAAAACATTAGGTGCTGAACATTTCACAGAAGGGGATGAGAAGTTTGCTGCAAAAAATGTTGCTTTAGCCATTTTAATGGATAGGTTAAACATGATAGGTGGAACTAGGAAGTACTTGATGACTGAAGAAATTGCAGCGCCATTTGTGTTCAGTTACAACATGCATATAGGTCGTTCATTCATTTTCTCTACCTCTTTATCCTCATCAGTGCCAATCCATTGCAGTACACATGCTTACACACAATCACAGATCAGTTAGACATTATACAGATAAGTTGACTGATTATATGCATTTGGACTGTGGAAGGAAGCCAGAATACCTTGAGACAACATACAAACTCTGCACAGATTCAAAAGGTGATTCCAGACCGGAATTAGGGCTCTCTAGAACTGTGAGATGACAACTCTAACCACTTGCACCACCTTGCCTCCCTGTGTCTGTCATGTACCTTATAACTGGTTGTGCAGCTTGTTGCACTAAGCATTAAAGTCCTGCAATCCCCCCTCTGTTTCAGTGTTTAAATTTAGACAAGATAGGTTATTCACTCTCTTTCGTGTTCAGTCTCTTTTCTCTGACACTGGTAGCTAGGCAACCTAGAGCGGGCTATTGTGTAAGTGTTCTGAGCAGGCTTACACAATGCCTGAAGAGAAGTCAGATTTCCATACAAGCTTCTGTATGATCTGATACTCGGTAACTGCAGTAAAGCTAGAGGAGTAAAATAATCTGTAATGATAATTCCTATGGCCTATTTGATGCTGCAAGCAACAAAAACACACACACCCTGACAAAAAATTGTTTACCCCTCCAGACTTTGTTGTGCTGCTGATTATAGCAACATCGTGGAAGAATAGATGACCTGTGACAACTTGGCAATAGTCCCAGTACTGTGGAAACAACTGAGCAGGATATATCAACTGTGACTGAGGGAGAGTGATACTTCAACTAGCATGGAGAAAGACAGAAAATAGGAAAGTGAATCACATTTAAACACATCCATTACTAGGTTTAGGAATTAATCTATAAGTCTAAGAAATTGCCACCTAAGAAAGGTGTTTTTTGAATTTTTAATTGAGAATGTGTTCTTGTAATAATAATCCTTTTGAAGCCATCAAACAGGACCTGGATAAAGTGTGAACTGACAAGCTCATTTCAGGTTTCAGAATTCACATGCACACACAGCCACACAGCACACACATAAGTATGAGTGTATGAAACATCACTACACTCAAACACCTCTAAGTACTGCAGACTGTGAGTGAGTCTAAGGTGCCTAATCATAGTGTTGGTGCAGCAAATTGCATTGACTCATCTGATGTTATTCTAATGAGACGGCATCTGTTGTTAAAAATGGTAACAAATCCACAGAGCTAACTGTCAGCTTGAATTTGGTACAAACCGTCTATAACATTTTGCATATTCCTGAAATAATGCGCAGATTGTGGTATTTGTGAGATCTAGATTCTGAAGGAAAAGTAATATAGAATAATCTGACATCAAAATCTGTTCTTAAAAACAATTGTGCTTATATAATTGTTAACTGTACATTAGCCTTGCCTGAACACTCACTAACCACTTAAGTTTGACATACAGTACTACACACCTTTTCCACAAGTTCCTGTGATATTAATGAAGCGTCGGTGACGCGCTTTGGTCTTTCTTTTCATCCTCCCTAAATAGTACTGTTCAGACCAGCTGGTTTGAATGCTTGCTCCTTTAAATGATAATAAGCAACTGCTCACAACTCCACGGGGTGTGCTGAAGCGAGTGAGGCTTTGTGCTGCCATGGCAACAGCAGCAAGGAACACCCTGGAGACATCTTCCTGCATTCTCTCGTTTTGCTCTCACATTATTCACGTATTGATAAGATTTAGTTTATCTTGCAGGCATTTGACTAATAAACTAATAGCACTAATGTTATCGTGACTCTTGCAGTAAGTAATGGGAATACATTTCTAGATAATTGAATTTATTACTTCAGCTGTTTGAATTAGCTAACCCTAACTGGCAAATAAAATCCCATGGCACAAAAACGTTTTACCTGGGAAGTTGCCATCAAAAATAAATTTCATACACTCAGCTCTTCTGTTGTTTGATTTACAGATGTAACTGTGTGCTGGATGGTGGAGCTAATAACAACAGTTCTCATGCTTAGGCCTTTGCTTCAACATAACACTAGTGGAAAAATAACTGACCTTTGAGAAGATAGTTAAGATACTGTTTGCATTGGAACCAACCAGTTCATGTAGATAAGATGGCTAGTTGTTCCCACAGCGCAAAATATAAGCACTTTCAAGCCCTTTATGAGCGCTGACCTATACTCTTTTTCATGGGTCTTCACTGTGAGTGAGACTGGTTGGTCTCTGTGGCACTACAGTGTTGAGTGTGTGTGTGTGTGTGTGTGTGTGTGTGTGTGTGTGTGTTTGTGTGTCTGTCTGTCTGTCTGTCTGTCTGTTCACTATTTAGGTCTACTTCCACCCACAGGCCTAGAGGGTAGTTACTGCACCCTCTCTAAACCCCCCTCTGTCCACCAAAGGAACACTCTTACACACAATCAAACACACATACACACAGGCAGCTGTCACTGGGATTTCCCACTGAACCATAGAAATGTCCCTCCAGCTGGAAACACACACACACACAGATCAGAACACACTAGTGTTGTGAACTCACACATGACAAGCTGTGAATTACAAAGAATTGAGTTTACACCAGAGTTAATTTTTGGGCTGTGGGAGGAAACCAGAGCACCTAGAGAATGCCCACACAGCATGCAAACTCAAAACAAGCTGGGCTGAGATAAAAAAAAAACGCAAGGTCAAAAACAGCCTTCTAGACAGACAGACACCCCTCTGTCAGTAATTTGAAATATTTTGATGCTTGGTAGTGATGCTGGTTAATGTTGATATTAGGTCCTCCACCATAAATATTCCCAGTTGTGGTGTGTGGAGTATCATGTCTGTTGCACAGTGTGCCCTGTCACTTTGGTGCATGAGAAAAGCCACCAATTGATTCCATGGCTGAAAATAGGGCCTCTGTAGGCTAATTGGTGAACTGGAAGGAAATGAATAGAATGGAGGATGGTTTCCTTTCCTTCTGCTCCAATGCACATTTCAATATACAATGGCTGTATTTCATCCTTTATTATACTGATATTTTTTTGTTCTCCGACATACTGTCATTTTTTATGTTTTTTAGAGCTATGGCTATTATTTCTTTTAATTTAACACGTTTTCTTGTAATCACACGCTTTACTGGCGTTCTCGTTTCATTTGATTATTGTAGATACAGCATGCAGCATTTGTAAGACTTTTTTTAGCTTTAGCAATCACTTCACTTGGTGTGCTTTCAACCTCTCTCTCTATCTCTTTCTCTCTCTCTCCCTATCGCTCTCTTTCTCTCTTGCTCTCTCTCTCTCACTCTCCCTTTCTCTCCGGCAATAGCAGAAGCTCTCGTGAAGCTTCAAACCCTAACACCACTGTTTTATCTGGCATGTGAAGCAGCTCCTGTTGCTGTTCAGGCGCATGTCTACACATTGCTTTGCATCCGTATGATCAGCACAGCTTGACTTTCTTTCTTTTAGCTGGAGTGAATTATTAATGTTCACCTTAGCTCAGAAAATTATTCAAAGAAACTCAGTGAAACATACGAGCAGATGAGATGCAGATGGAGATCAGGAGCAGCTGCTAGGACAAAGAGGAGTCTATGAGTTGAGTGAGCCATCACAACTGGAACAGCTAAACGTCAGCGAGTTGGAATAACAGCCATCTGGAATATTCACATTCTCTGAGTCAGGAAAGCGCACGCTGTTCAGAAAGGGTAGACCCAAAATATGGGTTGATGCTCGTCAAAGGAGTCTGAGGCATGTCTAAAGCTTGGCAGGATGTGGTGCTGCAGGTACCTATTTTATCAAGTTCTTTGCTCAAAGCACTGGTTGTGGTGGGCTCTGTGAGGCTGGAGAGCAACGGTGGCGGTGGTAGCCCAATGCTGTCTTGAGGACCATGGTCGTTTCTTTGGTGCTGAAGCTTCTGACCGAGCTGCTCCAGTGCTCTGCTCTCATGCCACTCTGCGAATCGGGCACAACCAGCTGCCACTGCTGGGACCACAGCAATGCCCCGCAGCTGACTTCAGAAGGCAAAGAGGTGTGTTGTCTGTGTAGCTTAGAAGACGTTACCGTAGTCTGTGTGCGCGTATGTCTTATGTTATGGATTTAGATTGATTAAAGAGTATGCATGTATATGCAATAATGCAGAAGCATGAAGGGATGCAAGAAACATTAGAATGAGTCTTGTTGCTTCATCTGATAGCAGTTGTTACATAAAACAGTTACATCATCAAGTATCCTACTTGTAGTAACTTTTTTTTAAGTATATTTAGGTACTTAAAGTATATTTAGGTACATTTTTCTGCAAATCCAATATGTTGGAGGAGTCAGAAAACATTTAAGATTTTAATGCTAACAATAAATCTCTTAACCAGTAAACATTCATAAACAGTGTTTTTTTTTTCTATGGGTACATCAATGTCCTCCCACAGCTTAAGGACGTGTTCAGTTAATTGGTCAATGTATATTGCCCATTTCAGGTGAATATAACTTTATTTATTCCTCACGTTGTAGTTAGACAAACAAAATGCACACAGTGAAAAGAAACGTTGTGCAGGATGTGGCACAAATCAACTGAAGGATCTCAATTGACTCTATGCTATCGAAATAATATTTTGCATTGTTTTTAAATGCCGCTGCTCATGCAGCACTATCCACCTTATCCATTCTAAACAAGGGATGACTGTCACACACCTTCTCATGTCCTCCTGATAGCTGTTGTCCAAGCCCTGCTTTAATGATTTCTTAATTGCTTAGCAAATACAATCATTAGTAGCTTTTGTAGTAAATAAGTGAACAGGGCAGAAATATATAGAGAGTAAATGCATACACTGTTTACAAGAAGTGTTGACTATGGGAAGTAATTTAAGTAATAGGGTATAAATAGTGAACGTGCAAGGTATTACATTGTGCTTAACTATGGTCTAGTTAATTAAAATTATTTTCACAGAAAGTACCTTATGTTATACTTTTAAAGTACTGCATTTTTATGCTACAGCATTATTTATTCCCTGGAGTGGTCAGTTTCCCAGTGCTCTTAAATGACATTTAACATTTTGGTGGTCCATTGTTTGATACCTCAATCTTGGCAAATTTCTTAGTGTTTGGCTGTCAAAATATTTTTGGTATTTTCTTTGGTGTTGACTTTAAGTATTGCATAGGAACATGCATGTCTGAAATGGATGGTTTTCTGTTTTTTTCTGGTTTTATGTGGACTATTGCTGAACTGATTGATGAAAATTATTAGTAGTTAGGAAGCACACGGTAACGTGGTTTGATGCTAGAGGGCAGATGCCATGCAAAATGTTCCCGTTATTAAGATTGCTTCTGGAGGAGTGGACCAACTTTTTTGGTCAACCATGGCAAGCTCTGTTCTGTGTTAAACCACTGTATGGTCTTGGACACCATGCTGCAGTTCACTTTCAGGGTGTGAGGGCAGTAACACCAAATTTACAAACAATAAACAAAAATATCTAACAATAAGTTTGGTAACATAATACATTGAGATTGACTCTTCTCAGTCATATATACTATATACAATATTATCAAATATACAGGAAAGAAATATGAGAATAACATCAAAAACAGCATTTGATCAATTGATTCTCCCATCGTATTAATAAGATCCAGGTGATACAACTGCCCATTGATTTGTGATTTGCCGTATGTTCCCTAATTACCAAAATGTATTTCCCTATTTTTAAAAAAAATGGGGGCATCACTTGTACATTTTAAAGTAAAATACTATGGGTTTAAATATATCTAAGTATTTAAAATATTTACACCATAGATGACATATGAAGTGACACAACAATAAAGACCAGGAATGCCTAACAAATACTATTTTTCAGTGTTCTTAATAGTTTTTATTATGTTTAAACTTATATACCTTACATTTGCAATTCCATTCCTGTGTAGGACACTGCTTAATAAGAAGATGTTTTACTGTTAATTGTATTAATTATTTGTACATCTAATTTCCTAGGGACTGAAATGGCACCCAATCAGTGGAATAGCTGACATTTGATATAATTTTACCTTTTAAATGCATTTCATTTAAATGCAATGTTGATGTGACAGGCTAGCAAATGTTTGCAGTTAATGATGTGCTTCGTCATTTATGATGATTAAGTCTGCTGGGCATGATGCTTTAGCCACTGCATCAGAGTAATTAGTTAATATAGATGTCTGTACTGTGGTGTTAAAGTAGCACAGTGATAGTTTGCAAGTCCTACACTTGGTCAGGCATCAATCATGCACAACTGTGTTTGAGGAAGAAAAGGCTGAACATTGGGGGAAAGGGGTGGGCTAGGGATATCAGTTCAAGGCTGCAACAGCAACCTCTGCCAGCACATTTGATGGACTAGTGTCTTATCCAGGGTTTACTTGTTCCTCGGCACCAGCTATTCTGGGATAGGCTGTAAGCATATTATATATTGTATCCAATCTTCATCATGCATGTATTTTGTTTAAATGAAAACACCAGACAGCTGGCCATCACTGATAGAGCATTGAATTCTGAACTATAACTCTTAAAGATAATAGGACACTTAGCTGAATTTGTTGATTGCCCAACAATTACCTTTAGACCCACTATTCTACAGTTGATAATCATCTATAGTTAGATATAAAGTACAGAAAAATTATTCTGGAAATGGCGACAGATATTCACATTGTTTTTTTTTTGCTAAAGCTCTTGCTCTTAAAATGTGTTTCCAGAGTCATCATCCACCCACACTGCCCAACTATATACAGAATTATTTCAGGTGAACACCTCTCTATGTGCATATAACTTTATTCCTCATGTTGTAGGTAGACAAAAAAGCACACCGTGAAAAGTAATATATATATATATAAAACTCTTATTGATAATATCAGGACACTGAACTGAATTCCAAGATAATGTGCGTCCTGCAGCAAGACAACGGCTTGAAGCACATTTGTTCTAACAAAGAATGATTAAAGAAAATAATTAGGCTAATGTTTTGGAACAGCCAAGTCAATGTCCTGAATCCAAGCACCACTGTATTTCATAACTCATAATCTCTGAAGATTTTCATGCCCAACAGTCTGCAGAGGTTACTCAAGGTCATGCAATAAAACATATCCAGTGAGTATCAGATCTGTAGATGGAAAAGAACAAGAAAAGCAGAAGACTATGTTGGGTTCTACCTCTGTCAGGCAAACACAGAAAGCTGATACAGGCTCATCAAATCTGAAACCGTTGAAAACTGAACTTAGATTGATCTATTCAGTCTTAACCTCTGTTGGACCACAAGGTGTGGTCAAAATTTGGTATCTACAGAATATATTAATACATGTACCAACCTATGTCTTGTGTCAACAGTTCAGGCTGATGCGCATTGAAGTGGTGTAATGGTGTGAGTAACAATTCTTGGGACGCACTCATGCACAAACTATTTTTTTCCAAGACCATTTTTCCTTTTCCATGTAATCTCAGCAAACTGCACACAATGAGCAATTTCTTTATTCTTTCTCCTTGCAGCCTTGCAATGCACATCATTGTTCTCCTGATGGTGGGCTCAAACATCAAGGGTACATTTGAACAATGAACATTGAGGCAAGACTTTATACAGAAGTTACCATTAATGATCTCACAGGCTATTAAATGAATTTTTCTTTGAGTGATTTGTGTTGGTAAACCACTTCCAGGGCAGGGTAGCAGTGCCCTTTAATTCCCTCCATTAGCGCACAATTTGTCTTACTGAGGAAAGTCACACAATAATTGTTGTTGTTTTCCACTTTCAATGCATTACATGATCTATTCAATACTTAGCTTTATTTGAATGACTTTTCCCAAATGTATTGTAATGTAAATGTTTTAGCTTGTTTAAGGTTTGCTATGATCTATAATACTTACCTGTGCTGAATTTGGAACTGAGTGTGTAACATTTGTCTGAAGTAATCATAAATCTGGGACTACCTGTATATGTGTGTGTGTATATATAGGTATATACAGGGTGGGTCCAAAGTCACAGGACACATTACGTGCTGGATCATGGACATTTCGCAAACTGCCCAAACTATTGTTCTTTCATAGTCCCATTTTCTCAGAATTTATCTTTGCAACGAAGCTCTGTGAAATTGGTGGTCTTTGTGTGTTGGTTGTTGAAGTCTGTGGCTATGATAGACAGCTGCATTCGTTGGACAACGAATCATCAATTCCTTTAAAATCTCTAATTACATGTGACCTGGAAAAAACAAAAGTGAAATTCCTGTGTTGATGACTTTTGAATCACATGAGATATTGCAAATCTGATTGTGGCAATCAATTTCTGAGACAATTTTGGTCTTCTTTGATATCCATGAACTTGCCCTGGATCCAATATGGTGACTTTTAAGATGTTCTGGACATAGCCTAAAAGAATAATCTTAAGCGTCTTCCAACCCTTTGAGTTTTTTGTTCGACTAGGCCATTTGATTGTGGGTGGTATCCAGTAATTAACCATTACTTTCCAAAAGTTAGGCTCATTGTGTTCAAATCACAAAAGAAAACAGGTGGTCAAGATACAGGCAATGGGTTAGGTGAGGTGCAAATAGTTTTGCAGAGGCAAAGAAAAAAACATGCTCAATAAACAGTAAATAGGACAAAGGCTTGGTAACACTATGTAACAATGCAGTAGACTAATACTTTGCACCAGCTCTCAGAAACGTGACCTATTTATAGAAGGCTGACTGATTTCAGATGGTAACGATCAGTACCTGCTGGGAGTTCCTGACACACATATATACCATATTTAAAAATTCAGTAGCTTTGTGGAGACTGAGAGACAGATAGCAAGAGAGAGTGAAATATAGAGTGAAATAGAGAGAGAGAGAGAGAGAGAGAGAGAGAGAGAGAGAGAGAGAGAGAGAGAGAGAGAGAGAGAGAGAGAGAG
>JAUZST010003568.1:0-17052 GCA_034779995.1 Parotocinclus haroldoi | reverse complement strand
ATGAGCAGCGGAGTGACATGTGCCCGTTTTGGTTGGTTGAAGACCAGTCGTGCTGCTGCATTCTGGATCATCTGTAGTGGTTTTACTACACAGGTCACCATCGAGTCCACAAGTAGTGCCATCCAATAAAACCTAAGCTGTGCATTTCATTTCTAATGTAGCTGCAAAACAAATCTTTGGGTCTTACAGATTGGAGTATCAAAACTAGACAGGAAATTCATCCCCTTAATTTGGATTCAGCGCATATTTTAAATGACAGCTTCATCCTTTATAATTAATAAGAGATTTGGCTGAGCAGTGATGAATAAACAAGAAAGACCAAGGTTAGCTTCGTTTATTTTATTTTATTTTATGAGAGACTAAAATAAGGATTAAGTTAAGCCGTTCAGGCTGTTGGTTTTATGCACGGTGGAGATAAGGAGTATGGTTGGTCTCTCAGGTCTTTAGTTTTATGTGAGGCCGGCGGATAATATATAGACCATTTCAGATGACACCGAATCATCAATGGCACGGTCAGATCTTTACAACTAGCCCCGCCTCTTAGCTACTGCAAGGACACATTCTGCCGTTCTGTCACGAGAGATTAAATTAAATATGCTGCACTACAAAGCGACTTGCGAAATCATTTCATGCAAGCAAAAATCACGTTGGAAATAGGTTCTCATTTCCAATTAGCCTATCCCGGAAAAGCCTTTGGACACAATGTTAATTGACTTTGCACTTCAATCCAGAAGTCCCGAATCTCGTTATGTTCTTCACTTTGATCTCACACAATAAAGGTTTAATAAACATTTAATATGTTACATAAATTATAGAACGTCCCGTCTTGTAACATAGGGCATGTTCGATTAATCGTACGAGCCGGTTATTAGAACCAAAACAATCCTGTCCTGATGTGGCCCCGTTAACCGGATTCGACTGTATGTGTGTGTGTATATATATATATATATATTTTTTTTTTTCCACATATGAAATATGCTCTAATTCTTGTGCAGCGGTTTTAGGCCACTTATATATAGAGATCTGTACTTAAATAAACAAATCTTCTTTCCTTTTGTACTGCTCCCTCATTTCATGGCAATGGGTCTACTGTTTTGTTAGCATGTTCATTCAAATAAGAACGCAAAGTAACTGATGGTCATTTTGGTTAAGGAGGCCAGTTCAACTTTGTAAGTGTTAATGATTTTGGAGAAACACTTACTGCTGCAGACTCCTCTGGAACAGCTGCACTTTCTGTGGCCTGCAAAGCACAGCGAGCAAATGAACGAGCGAGAAAACGCGAGAGAGGTACAAGAACAAGGAAAAGGACACAATAAGGGACAGACCAACAAAACAAAACAGCTCCACCTACTACCATCACCAATACTACAGCTATTTCTACTCCCAATACCATGCCAAGTGACCTCATGCCTACTTTGTGGTGCCCGCAGCATCATGCTTTCTGTCTGGCTCAACATTAGCCAGTGAAGGCATGGGCACAACCCAGACTAAAACAATACCTGAGCCCCATTTCCGTTCCAACCCTCAGCCTGCTCCGACTGGGACCCATCATCATCCCAATTGGGCTCTGAAGCTGGAACACGAACTGGTTGGCTGACATCATCATCCCAGGTAGGATAAGCAGGTGCAGCAGTAGGCACCGGCTGACTACCATCATCATCCCATGTCTGCGCTGCTTCAGCTTGACTTTTGGATTGCTGCAGGTGGGCGAGGGTGGGCGAAGAGTGTAGGGGGCGATGGGTGGAGGGCGCACGGCAACCAGGTAGAGCAAAAGCCAGGGATCATTCACAGAAAACAGTGAGGCAGTGAAGGCCAGGTTTTGCTATGAGTGCAGATTTTATAAAAGGATTGTGTCTAAAAGATCTTTTATTTATAGTCAAATACGCTCTTATTAGCAAGCACTCAAGGCAGATCAAGTGAAAGTGCACACAGATAAAGAAGACTGAAATGTAGCGCACTCACCTCCCATGAGTCCCAGGTCTTCAGTAACCCAAGGAGAGATTGGGCCGGTGGAGTAGATTTTGGAACAGAAAACATGGCAAGGCATGGAAGAAATGAAATGTTTTAATTTATTATAAATGCATCCACCAAAAATGTTTGTAAGAGTTCCACGGTTAGGCCGTAAGTGAGAATGTTGTGACCTGTGGCGCTGGGGTGGTGGCAGCTGGCGTTGTAGCAGCCTGCAATGCATCAAAGTCCATGTCCAATAGATTACTGGTGGCTGGAGCATCATACTATTATCAGAGACCACAAGACACCAAAACTATTTGGTTAACTTCATAGTTTTAGGCACATTTTAATACGAATTTAAGCATAAACACTGACCGGTGTTTCGGATGCAACACCGACGCCTACTGCAGAAGCCTCGTCAAACAGGTTAATAATGTTCTCCTGCTTCAGATCCTTAGATGGAGTGACTTTAGGAGGTGGAGGAACTGCAGGTTTCAGCTGCACACATACACAAACACAAACTATAAGTCCTTTTACAACAGGACTGTAAAAGTTGAAAACTTTTATTTCAGTCCACATATAGCCTGGATTGGATTAACCGTACAGTCTCGGACGACTCTCGGTCACTTGATGGATCATCGATCTCCACACATTTCTCTTTCACCGATGTGATCCATGAAGTATTTCGGTAGGATAGTGGAGTAGTTTGTCGTTGCTTTCTCCACCCCTCCCCGTTTGTCCGGGCTTGGGACCGGCATGCAGCTGTGTCCAGTTACCCGGCTGAGGTGTTTGCATACACAAGTCAATGACAATTTAGAGATACCAATTAACCTAACAGTCTTTGGACTGTGGGAGGAAACCAGAGTACCCGGAGTAAACCTACGCAGACACGGGGAGGACATGCAGACTCCACACAGAAAGGACCCAGGCCGCTCCACTCTGGGATCGAACCCTGGACTTTCTTGTTGTGAGGCAGCGATGCCGCCCACCGAGCCCTTTGCTGCCTGACCATACACTCTACTGAACAGTTAATGTTGGAACACTCTGGTCCGGTTTGACACACTCCTGTTCTTCTCCATGAATATATACTTTATTACTCAGCAACTTAGTCAAATAGTTTATTTCTTTCCTAAAACTTGACCAAATTTTCCTGTATTCTGATTTATTTTAACTCCAAACAGCTAGCAATCTCAGCTTTGATAACACAACATCTCTCTTTGCATTTCATTTGTATTTACATCATTCTGCATAACTGGTTGAAACATTCTGAAATTTGTTTGACTGGTTTCCCCAAACCAGTTTGGTTTGTACAGTATTTGGTACCATACAAAGACAGCTTTGAAAGCTTTAACCTCGTAACGTTTATCAGAAAAACACAAAAAGCTTCATTACACATATTGCTCCCATCATGCACTTCTCAAACAAATGCACACTGGACCAATTTTGAGAGGCCAGTTAACCTAACACACGTCTTTGGGATGTCGGAGGAAGTCGGAGTATCTGGAGAAAACCCACACAGATGGAGTTCAACCATCTACATGCAGCAGAACAGAATCTGAAAAGAATCCAGAATTCAGTATCCAGTTTTTAGACCTTCATCCATCTACATTTGAGCCTGGTCCCACATGACCTCCTTCAGTTTTGTGGCACCTCCACCAGGTTTTGGCATGTTGTACACTGATTTTCACCATTATTATAAAAAGTTCTTATCTGATAGCTTTTTTTGTCCGTGTAAACATGTCTGTTTAATTTCCCCTGATCTCTCTCATAATCAAATTGGTTTAAAAAAATCAGAAATGCTGCTCTGGCTGATTGAATTTTTTCGCCCCATTCTGTGTAAACTCAGACTGACATTTCTTAAAATCCTAAGAGCTCAACAGTTTCTAAAACGATCAAACCACAATGTCTGACCCAGGTAAGCCATGTGACCCTAACATGACCGTCACGTATAGGTCACAATTTCTTTAATCTGATATTTGATATAAACGTTATCTAAAGCTCTTGGGGCGTATACAAGATGAAATTGCACATATGTGTCCCTTTTATGGTAGAATAACTTATTTTATTGTATTTTAAGACATGTATATTCTAAACAATTCTCTCAGGCCCAGTAAGAACATACTTACAATCTCAGAGAGGATCTTCTCATTGATATGTATGTCCTGCAGGTTGTGAAGGAACTGGGAGGCAGGTGTGCTGGCAAGCAGCCTCAGACGGGCAACGTTGGCTGCCTCGTTTGCAGCATGGGTGATGCCAATGATAAACAACTTCACACCCTGGTTTTTGGCATCAGCCGTGGCTGAGAAGATGTCAGGATTCCTCGGGTGGTAGACACCGTCCGTAAAGAGCAGTGCGATCTTGATGCTGTTTGGATTGGACTCCTCAGAAAAGATCTTTGTCATGTTGGTAATGGCGTAGGTGGTGTAGGTGCCGTGGCCGATGTAGCCCATGGGGGTGATGCTGCTTTTGAAGTTCTCCATGCCCCTCCATTGCTTGAAGTTTTGTTCAATGATGACGTGGCTACTGTACTGGAGGAGGGATGCTCTCCAGCTCAGTTTGCGACCCGTCTCCAGGCGGATGCTCGGCAGACCTTCTATGATGTCCATGGCAAACTTCTTTTCCTGCTGGTGGTGGTCCTTTGCGTTCTCTGAGCTGTCCACAAGGAAAGCCAGCTCAAGGCCACAGTCTTCATCCAAAATGGCTGTTAAAAAGTCCAAATGAACAGTCTTAGTCTCTGTAGCAACTGTGTAACTGAATTATTTTAGGTTTAATTTGTTTGTTTATTAAGTGACTTACAAATTATGCGTTCATACAGTGAGCAAACCAAATAATTAAGAATTAATTATTGTGAGCAATCTACCCAGTGCCCAATAATACTGCCTTCCCATTGATTAAAAATGCCGGACTCTAATTTCACCTTTAAATGAAGACCCAATCCTAGAGGTTCACATAATTTATCCACTCACAGTTACATAACATTGGATCACTTTCCTCAATAAATCTTCTAGGCCACCCATGGGGGACGGGTCCCCTGTTGAGTTCCTCCCGAGGTTTCTTCATACCACTTTCAGGGAGTTTTTCCTTTCCACTGTCACCCTAGGCTTGCTCAACTTGGGATTGGCCTTTTAAGATCATATAATATTGTAAAGCTGCTGTGAGACAATGCTCCGTTGTAAAAGGCGTTATATAAATACATTTGAATTGAACTGAATTTAGTTGAATAAATAAATGCATGAGTATAATACTTTTATACTTTAATACTTTTATACTTTCACGTGATCATTAAAAGAAACAGAAAAACTTTTATTCAGCTGTATAGTAAACACTAGTCAAGTCAAGTCAAATGTCTTTATATAGTGCTTTTAACAATGGTACATTGTCTCAAAGGCCAATCATACATTGAGCAAGCCTAGGGCGACAGTGGCAAGGGAAAACTCAGTAAACATAGAAGGAAGAAACCTTGGGAGGACCAAGACTCAAAAAGGTAATCGTCCTCCTTGGGTGGCCTAGATGTTCATTGAAATAATTAATTTGTAATAATAAAAATAAGTGAATAATACAATTTCATTCAAACACCACGGCTTGTGTTGTACCTTGTCCGTCGTGTAAGTTTCCAGGTTTAGCTCTAACCCTGGTCCTCTTCTCTCCTGTCTTGTCCTCGTAAATTTGTGTGTGGACCCCAAGCAGTCCTGCCAGGAGGAGCAGCCAGCTCAGGTGCTGACACATGGCTCAGGCACCTGCAGCAACACAAACTGCCCAGAACAGGAATTAAACAACTTTAAACAGGGTCAGTTCAAGTTAGTTCCCTGAATGTGCTCAAGCAGTGGGCATCCTGAAAGTGAATTAGTCTCTGCTCCTATTCAGCCCTCTTTTAATGAGAGGAGGGACCTCCACATGGACTCATCCGAAACTCCCACTCAGCCCCAGGGCTACAGAAGCAGAGGAGGAGTCCGAAAAAATGACATTGACAGACAGACAGCTTTTTTTTAATCATTAAAGACCTCATTCACATGTATCCAAACTATTTAATACAACAATGGAAAGACTAAGAAGCCACTGCAAAATGATCCTTTACCCAGCTTAATTACTGACCTATTCCAAATAAAAGATAGTTATTTGTGGCAATGACTAGAGCATTTATTTTCTGTAAATGACAAGTGGTCAAAACAACACAGTTTCCAGACCTTGATTAATAATGCAAACTATAATACAAAGAGAACCAGTTTATGTTCATATTTAAACAAAACAATATTCGTGTTTTAACCTAAGAAATTTAATTGCAGCTTTCACTTTGTACTTTCATGTGTTTTAAACGATCACAAGGGAATTTATTTGTAGACATTTGCCATGTTTTCTGTTCTGCACAGCAACACAGTTTGTGTCTCAATAATTTTGGCACCGTGTGCTTTTGCGTCTCAGTACGCTTGGCCCTTTGTGTAGAGTGCGTGTGTTGGTGTGGAGTGTGTGGAGTATGCGATGTGTGTAGAGATAATCATTATTCATACCCATAAACACTTTCTGATCTTTTCTACCAACCGATGTTAAGTGGGATCAGTGAATAAACTGCACTTCAGTCAGGTCATAAACCTTTCTGCTCTTTCGGTTTTCTGAAATGGAATCTTAGCATTATCAGTTATTAAACACTTGAAGTACAGAAGTAAAGAACCTGAATGTACAGAATGTGACTGAATTTACGCTCTTTTACAGCGTACAAGACAATCTCATAATTTAATGTCATCCTTAGTAAAAAGTGGGGAAAAAGAACATTTATGAAGTTGTATAATAATAATAATTTATAGCCCTAACCTTACCTGATAAACGAACACTTTTCAACAGTAAATTCAGCAGTAAATCACCCAGACATGCAGATCACCCGGGTGTGAGTCCTGTCTCGATTGTTCAGTAGTGAATTTAGTTTAGCCTTGTCGTTATTTAGCCATATTGCTTTGTAAAGTAACCTCATATAAACACTGTCAGGTTCGACATGGCTTCAAAACCAAATGTTTTATTCGAGAAAACAGGTATGAACCAGATCTGCTTTTTTGAAGGAACTACAGCTGCGTTTTTAGGCCACATGTGCATTTGTATTCCAATACTTATGGCATATGGGATATTTAAAAAATATATTAAAATGTGTTGTTTTTAAGAAGCTTCACGAGTTCTTGAATTCATTTTGAAGCTGACTGCATGGTCTGCAGCTGCACATTTCACCTGCAAAGTGATCCTGATTTGTAATTTAGTGCCAGTGGTACATTTGGACAGCTTTATTACCAGAGCAGCAGGACTGCGAACAGAGCAAGTTCCACTTTGAAATATTTTAATAAATATTTAATACCTGCAATACTTCCAAAGTGTTAGGCTTTCTGTATTTTTTTTAAATAAAATCTTTGTCATATGTTCATGAATTGTGTTCTGGATTTGTTTACACATCTATAGATAAATAACTTTATTTAAATCAGAGCTTTATTCGGGGCACACGCTCATCTTTATCCTGTGAATTCTGGACTAGGCTCTGGAGCCTATACCATCATTTTCAAACTGGCACCCTTTTATGTCACCGGTCCTCCTGGGCTTTATTCCAGGAGTTACTGAAAATGAAATAAAATGTCCTGTGAGAAGTGTACTATGTACCTAAGAGCATTTCTTAAAAATGGGTAATTTGAGGTCATCTGGATTTGTGTTCTGTTTGACCTACATGAAAATAAGTTGCGCTCCTTGTCCTTGGTCATTGCCCATATCCGGCCATATCCTAATGGTGTAGTATGTAATGATCAAGCAAAAAACAAACTGAATTACTCATTTAAAAGACATACATACACCATACATAACCTTGATGACTCTGAGAAATGTCACTGTATGACCTGAGCATTGGCATTGTGCAAGTGGTTACATGTCAGGGGCAAATATTGGCAGAAACCAGACCCTGATGCTCCGGGAAACTGAACCATGTGCTCTGGAAGCTGCAGGCTACAGACATGCACAGCAAATCTGCCACTCTGGAATGCATGGCAGGGCAAAAATCCCCAAGCCAAACAACTGTTTTTTCATGTTCTAATGAAGCGTTTGATTATGTTTGTTAAAAGAACTAATGATGAATGCAGCTGTAGCCAGAGGAGGTGTACAGTCAGGAGAAAGATATGATCTGAGCGATACTGTAGAACATCTCCATAGCCCCCAGAGCTCAGTGTAGAATCAGTTGTACAGCCCATTCCTGTAAAATCACAAAGTTCACTACAAAGTCAAGTAAAGACATGAATCCACACCCTGTTCTTATAAAGATTCTTCGCATTGCTGGCCACCCTAACTATCTTGATGTCTGTTAAGCTGCGAAAATGTTAATCACCGTTTATGCGGGAATAATCATTAGCATTCCAAACATTTTTATGGTTTCCTCGATTCTGTCACAAAGGGGTCTGAGGTCTACCTGAGGTCTACGTCCTCAGCCACCACAGTGTCGGGCTTCTATATTACATGCAGGCAATTGTTTGTCTGAAGAAGGCTAGATCGGTCAGGATATCATCGACAGAGACCCATTCCCAGCTATGTGATGGATTGGAATCCCATCCAAGGCATGCTTACCCCTCTGACCTTTATTCTTCGTGAACTGGCACCAGAAGCCCCCAGAGCAAAAGTCTTATGCATTCTGTATTTATCAGATATTCTGCTTATTCTTTATTTAAGTTTTAGTGTTCACTTCACTTTGTAGTTCTACAATTACGAACTGTAGTCCATGAGTTTCTCTACATACGTCTCCACGTACTTCCTCTTTACTCTGTTCTCTTCTCTTAACTTCAGGGCCAGGCTTGAACTTACCGTTGATACGTGGAAAGCAGCATTCACACCAACCACAAGTATGGCGTTTTGGTTTTAATTAGTTTATTCAGCAGCTGTGTTCACTCTACTTAACACCATATCATGCCAAATATCATGCCTAACACAAACAGAAAACAGTTTTACATTTGTAATCTTCTTGCCCGAGTATCTGATTTATTTTCGGACTGATAGCATTGGTCATTTCAGAGGCTACGTGTTTATGCTGAGCAACTGGGCAGAAAAATATCTGCCGTGGTAGGTGAACTCATTATGTGATCTGTCGGTTTTTTATGTGTTTGTCAGAGCAGCAGTGGGATTCCTTTTTTTTCTTTTTGTGGATCACACAAGGCACATTTTACATTTAGCATCTAAGCAGCCCAAGGAGGGTGGGACACTTTTTCAGTCTTGGTCCTCCCAAGGTTTCGCCCTCATAAGAGTTTTTCCCTTGGCTTCAAAGGAATGTTTAGGGAGTTTTCCTTAGGCTTGCTCAACTTGCCATTGTTCCTAGATATTAGAAGACGATTTAAAATTGTAAAGCTGCTTTGAGAAAGTGCTACATTGTAAAAAGCGCTATAGAATTAAACTTGACTTGACTTGACTTTATGGTCATGACCCCAGCATGCTGAACGCTTTCTGAACTGAACTGCATGGCGTCAGTGTTATCAATAAACCTCTGCCTCACCTGAGATTTCAAAGCAGCAACGTGCTATGGTGTTGCTAATGAATGGAATAAAGAGGATTGGTGTATCCAAGCTCGTTTGACTTGCGACTATAAACTTTAAGCTCTAAACAAGCACATTAATGTTCTTGCAGTTTACTGGGAGAAATTCCTATCAGTCGCGTTCCAAAACTCAGTGGTGAACCTTCCCAGAAATTGAAGGCTGTTGGGGGAACCAACTTCGTTTTAATGCTACTGAGTTAAGCGCATATGGATGATGTCTGGCTGTTTACATTTTTCCCCTTATATTATGTGTCGTCTATCTATTCTACATTGATATTGCACTGATGTGGAATTTAAAGCCCTAAGCCGTCAGTACTAGCAGTTAATAAATCACGATCTGACGTATAGGATCTGTAACAGTAAATCATACATAGAATACCTTCCGTTAGCTCAAGTCTCAACCCTATACCAGACGTTTGACATGCAGAAATGTCTATAGTCTAAGTCTGCCATCTACATCAACATGCCCAGCCAGGCAGGACGGACAGACACAGGTTCGCCAACTTTGATGGAGAATTAGGCTGGCTTCCACAAAGCTCTGACCTGAACTCCAGTAGACACATTTGAGATGAATCGGGAAGCAGGATGCTTGAACTGTGGTTCAGGTGATTCAGAGCTTGTAGTCTAGCATGACCTCACAGACATATTCCAAAATCTAACGGAACACTTCTCAGACAAGTGGAGGCAAGTGAGGTGTAAAAGCTATTAATGAATGTACTGAGATTTAGGAGGTTCAACTGCGAAGTAGACACCTATCTTCTCTAACCAAATCAAATCCTACCAGACTGTCAAGCCGTAATTCATGAATATCAAAGCACACGATCTAAGGAAAGCAAGAAATGGGAAAAATACATATAAACCGCTTGTCCTTTTGAGTTGTGTAGAATCTTTCACAAGCAAATTGAGCAAAATGCAAAATGGAAGCAAGATGGAATTAACTACTATTTGATATTTCTTCACATATTATTATTATTATTAGCTTCAGTTATTCCCTCACCTGACAAACAAAGGCAACTGCAGCCATTCTTTGCATTTTTGAGGAGCAGGTGGTGTCTGAAGTCAGGTGAATTGATGGCAATGACATTTGGAGGTGAACGGTGGAAGGTCAGGTGCGTAAAGGTCAGCTTGAAAAGCCAATCATGCAGCAGAGACAGACCTGCCTCAGCTCGATGAATTAAGGGTGCTGAATTATTAAACGCTTAAGAGATCATGACCTTGTACACCTTCTGCTGCCTTTCATCCAGAATGCCCGACGTCAAATAAATCAAGACGAATCATATAACCAGCAATTTTATTTCACTGAATCTGTCTTGCTCACAAAAATGTATTATATATTGGTCAAAATGAAATATCCCGTAACAATTTTTTTTTTACATATGTGTGTGTGTAATGTGTAGTAATTTTCGTTTAAGTAATTTTGTCTGTATGATTTAAGATTTGTGTATAATTGATTTATTTAAATTATCCCCCAGGCCGTCACCCAAAGAGGATGGGCCCCTTCCACTTGCCACTGTCTTGCTCAACAGGGGTTTTAATCTGTTACTCTCTTATTCTGTGAAGCTCATTGAGGCAATGTCCATATTTAAATGCTATTCACACACACACACACACACACACACATATTTGAAATGTTCTTGTTATACCATGTTAAAAACTTGTAAAACGTTAGTGCAGTAATTTCTACATGCAATGACACGTAGCCTTATAAAACATTACATAATTAAAAGCTTCACAAAATGAGTTGTGTTTAGTTTTTATCAGCAGCTTTCCAGAACATTTAGGGAGAAAACGAACCAGAATTCACCATGTGTCTCTCCTGAACTTTATACCAACATTTGGGCTTGGGCTAACTCGGGTCTGTACTACACGAGCTTGTTATTTGACCCATATTCTTTGGCTTCTCTTCAGATAATTCTGTTCAATATCTCATTTCACATGACAATGAAGCACCGCAGGGGTTAGTGTACTTTTGTAATACTTTTATAGCGATTGCAAAGATGCTAGTCGCGTAGTAAATAAGACACAACTACAGTATGTACCTGTGAACAAGCACTCAGATCGCCCTCTAGTGGCGGAAGCGATTCATACCGGTTTTCCACACAAGTACCTCTTGGTCATTTTCTTTTAATCAAATGCAGTTTCAATGAATCTCGTTGTTAACAATCCACGGTGGAATGGCCGACTTGAAAATCTCATGTGGATTGGGTTTTCAGCTGATCATGTGACAGAGTTTGGTGTTTAACTCCTTTTCCTGTGCCAGCAGGTCACTGCTGTGCTTTTTATACGCCTCGAACTCCTACGAGTGAGACACAACACATGGATGGGTTACAAGATGAAGCATACCCACACGCTGTTTCCCTACAGTGACATGACCAGACCTTCTGAAGAACGCTGTGGCGCTCCTGTGCTTTGTAGAGAACATGCTGAAGCTCCTTCACTCTCAGCTCTGCATTTACTGCAGCTGCTTCTCTTTTAAACCTGAAGACAATCGTGGAGGATCAAAACTCTGGATCGATTTACTGAAATATCTGTGAAATTACAGTTTGGTTTTACTCTCTGGAACACATCTCGAGCTTCCAGTCAGATCTGGCCCACGGTAGTAAATAAACAGGATGAAAGTGGTGCGGATTTGATTTGATTTAAATGTATAAAACAGTTTGTGATAACAAATCATTTTCACTTGCACCATAAATGGTTTTAAAAGGCCTAACCAAAGAGAACACAGATTCCAACACAACAGGAGGGTTACAGGCATAAATGGATCTACTGTGAGATAAAATAAAAGGATCCTCACCGGACATATCTTGGGGTCCCCAGGTTTAACGACTGGGATGAACTGTACTGATCATTCCTCATTTAAAACCAAACACATTACAAACATGCCCATAATGTTGTGTTACAGTTCATACCTTTCCTCAGCATCCTGCCTGCACCTTTCGGCCTCCTGCCTCTTCCTTTCTAACTCATGGATTGTGTCCTGTTTATCCTGTAATAAAGCAAACCCACTATTAACATTCATTCATTCATTATCTTCTGCTTAATCCACAGGGTTGCGGGCCACCCGGGAACTCTGGACACAAGGGCAGGAACAACCCTAGACGGGACACCAATCCATTGTAGTTCACATACGCACAGTTACGCACACAGTCACACACTACGGGCCACTTTCGGAGACGCCAATTAGCCTAACACGCATGCCTTTGGACTGTGTGAGGAAACCGGAGTACCCAGAGTAAACCCACACAGACACAGGGAGGACATGCAGACAACACAAAAAGGACCCAGACCGCTCCACCCCGGGACTGAACCCGTGACCTTCTTGGGGTGAGGCAGCGGTGCCGCCCACCGAGCCACCGGGATGTCCGCTATTAACATTTAACATAAATTAATTTCATATCCATCTTAGTTATGTACTAATCAAGTGCAGCATCAAGGTTTATTTGTAGGAAAACAGTTGCATTTTGGCCACAAGAGGGACCCATAACTATAGACCGTACATAAAATGATCACCTATTCAATATCAGGTACATTACTCATGCTAAACTGAGCATTTCTGACCTGCAGGGATCAGAACTATAAACTATAAACTATAAAGACAGAAAACAAATTCAAACACTTCCCTCACGTGCTACTACGCAACAGCAGATTCTCTCACATACGCACACTAACCCACTTAAGAAAGTACCTAATAATGGAAGTATTTTGAACTAAGAAGATATAATTCTGGTCATTGGCAGCGCTCCGTTTGAAAGGTCGTAATGAAACAATGTACGATGGTAAATACGAGACTATTTGATATATTGTATATAGAGTATGGCTCGGGGGTAAAAGAAACTGGAAAGCTGAACAGGGTTTTTCCTGAGGACTGGGGTTGCCGTGTTACATTTCTGTTTCTGTATCTACGCGGTGAGTCAAAAGTCACAGGACACGTTGTGTGATGCGTGGTGGACTTTTCCAAAGGCTGCCAAAACCATTGTTGAGGTTTCTTGGCCGGTAACGGTTCTTTAGGCAATCACTACATGGTTTGTCTTACACAGTTCTAGGTTCTCTGGTCGGGTTATGCTACGTCTTTGATATGCTACATGACCGCCTTCCCACTGGGCAGATCCAGTATGACGGCTTTCAAGATGCTGGCCATGTCCTGGACATATCACCTCACCTCACCTAATACTTGCAGGGGTATTCAGATATATCATTTCCCCTTTTGTTTATATAAAAGGGTGTCCTGTGACTTTTGACTTACTCTATATAATATCTGTATATCTATATCCTCACCTATTTACACTTGTATATACAGTATTTAAGCTGCAACCCCTCGAGGTTGTGTGTTATTGCGTTAACGTAACAGCTGTGATTGGTTCACAGGCACAAAGGTAAGTGCCGTAGATAATCACGCCCATGTTTCACAACAAATTAGTTAGGAGCTGTGCAATGGTAACAATTCCCTACAAAAGGTTCATGTAGGTCTCCCGAATAGAAAAGGTACCAGAACTAAAGTTCACTCCCAATTAAGAATGAAATGGTGGAATTTAGTTAAATATTTTCCGGCCAGGGTTGACATTATTCATGTATACTGTAGATGTAAGAGGACAGATTATGGTTTAATACAGGACTTGCCTTTATAATTTTCCCTCTTTCCATGGCCAGTTCCAGCAGTTTATCCTTTTCTTGAACGAGTGCTCGAAGTTTCACATTATCCTCCGTTTCCTTCATCCTGTACGTTTCCTGACTCTGCTTTAGCTTTAAATCCATCTCTTGAAAAAAGGAAACGAATCAGCAGATGAGTGTGGAAATGAATGAAAATTTGACGAACCTCACTCTCAGCTTTAAATACCTGCAGACTTTTCTACGGCGTCCCCTAGATGCTTCTGAGTGTTGTGCAGTTTCTTGTTCAAAGCAGCCTCTTTAATCATCAACTCCTCTATCTTCTGCTGGAAAGCTCTCGTTTTGTCTCTGTTAGGAAAGAAAGCGTAGAAGCTAGCAGAATTTGTTATTATTGCTGAGCTAAACGCTGATGTTCTTACTGGTTTTCTTTTTCCGCGCGTTCGCATTGCTCGGTGAGCTCTGTCAGGTCTTGGGTCAGCTTCTGAATCTCCTCTTCTTTCCTCTGCAGCTCTTTGCTGAACAGCTTTTCATTTTCTTCTCGAAGCCTCTTGTTCTCCTTCATCAGCTCAGCGTTCTGCCTCTTGTACTCGTCTTTGAAACGAATCATTTCATTGTGATTGGCGGCGAGGTCATTGAACCTCTGCTCCAGCTGCTTGGATCGTGCGCACTCGTTAGCTCTCAGGCTCTCCAGTTCGGAGTTGATCTGCTTTAAATCCTGACAGCGAAGTATCTCCTGCTTCTGTGTGCAGATCAGGCTGGACTGTTCCTCGATTCTGGAGAGCAGCATCTCTGCACTCGTACGCTCCCCCTGCAGGAGTGCCCTCAATTTTCCTTGAGCGAGATGGACATCATTCGTGTCCTTCAACCCATCAGAACAAAAAGTGGTATAATCAGTTTGAACCTGTGAGCCCGAACACGTTTAAATACATGGCCGTAATTATGTAGACACCCCTTCTGATTCACAAATCTCTCTCTTGCCAATAAACCAACCGGTACTTGTTTGCGGTGATGAGTAATTCTGGTTTGTATCCCACCTCTGGCAAGATAAGTGTCGAGTCTGGAGAGTTTTGCAATGATGACAGACCAGGGGTGCCCCACGTGCGAGACGTGGGTACTAACATATATGCGTTCATAATGTTTATTGTTTTTCATCTGTGTTTGTTTGTTTTGTATTTTTCATTATTTGTTCTGCCCAGGGTCGTGTGGGTGTCCGGCGGCTATCCCAGAGTGATATAAGCTTGTCCCTGCACAGAACATATGGCCAACAGGGGCCACAGAATTAGCTACAAAGATTTATCTCATATGTAAACTGAAAAAGATTTACAGGAACGCTTAATTTGTAAGGACCTCTAAATCCAGCTAAAAACCTGCAGTACGTCTAGAATTCAAACTAAGCCTTTGGATCCCATTAAACATGATCGCTGTGGGTTCATTTATTTAATTATCTGATTTATTTTGTATATGCGCCGTATTTCTAGATCGAAACCTCGTAATTCAAACCTGTATTATATATGATTATGATGATGATTATAATAATGATAATAATGATCATGTTTGTTGTTGTTGTTGTTGTTTGCATGTTGAAGCTTCTTTACCTGTTTGGATTTGATTAGCAGCGTCTCGTTGTTTTTGCTCTTTCCTTCACCAGTCGTCATGTTCAGTTTCTTTATCTTTATCTTTATCCAATATCAGTTTGGTTTAAAATCACCGATTACCTGCAGGTTCTGCTCCGACGTTCAGCTGGTTGCCCATGGTTACGATGAAGGAGTCTTTATTTATTGTGGCAACGATTGCACAACGGCGACGTCATTGCCGTGCGCGTGGACGATGGATGGAACCTGAACGTAAAGCAAAATCCAAACTTTAGTGCCAGACGTGAATAGTAATTTTAACACCCAGGATTTGTACTTTTTACCCTTCGTTCCAAACTTTTAATGTCCGTTGTTTGTAATCGTTATAATTACTAACTCACAATAACAATACAATTAGTAGTAAATGATTTATTTAAAAGAATCTTTAAGTAAAAGAAACAACAAATTAAACAAAAATACCCCAAAACAAAGTTTCAAAAGTTATTAATACTGCCAGCAACAATCAAATACACAGATGTATATTTAACCAGTTCGGATATGCCATTATTTTTTCATGTAAATGGTGGAATAACCCTACAGATTTATGAAAATAATAGTTGGAAATGCATATTTTGTATTCATTTGCATATTCATATTTAAATGCATTAAATGACAACTTAAAGAAGTCGCATAAGCCATAAACCTAAGAAAGGAAAATACATATAAAATAACATATAAAAGCTCTAAAATATAAAGTAAGAGGGCACAAAGTATACTGCACTTATAAAATCTCGAAAAAAGATCAGCTTTAAAGCTTATTATTAGAACATGAACATAAAGCGTTTGATTGATCTAGTAAAGTTACTTTCTAATCTGCACCACTAGATGGAGCCACTGCATTTCGAAAAAAATATTCTCTAACGACGCGTCCGTGCACCGAACAGTCCAATCACCAGTCTGACGTACATTTAAATAAATATACTGCTTACAAATAGAATAGAATATACTTGTAAATTAAATCTCCCATAATTAAATATCCCAGAATTTTGGGAGCAGAGTATATGATCATGAGACTGTACATAAACTGCATATAAAGCGTATATAGAAGTTTAATAGCGTTGTTATGTGGAGATTGAATGGAGGCTGTTAAGCTTACAAACTAAACCAGAACCAGAATACAACCAGAATACAAAGATCTCACTTTATGGGGATATTTTGCTGGCTTTCATAAGGAAAACTACAACTTTCTTATGTTACTGGGACACTACAGAACCTAAGCATTACTTACTTACCTATGGTAGTATGTCAATGGAAACTCTCTCTCTCTCTCTCTCTCTCTCTCTCTCTCTCTGTGTGTGTGTGTGTGTGTGTGTGTGTGTGTGTGTGTGTGTG
>JAUZST010003567.1:0-17052 GCA_034779995.1 Parotocinclus haroldoi | reverse complement strand
GTGTGTGTGTGTGTGTGTGTGTGTGTGTGTGTGTGTGTGTGTGTGTGTGTGTGTGTGTGTGTGTGTGTGTGCATGTGGTTTCTTCAGCTGCTTTGACATGGTGTTTCTATGTTTCACCAGTAATGAGCTGGTTTTAGTACAATAAGCAGACAGGTAATTCATAAGCGTTCTAAATCCTTTTAGTGCCATAACTGTGTAATCCAATTTAGCTTGTATCAGCTGCTGTTGTACTTTTCGGCCACAGGCCTAATGCAGCACTAAAGGAATTTAGACTATGAATGCTAGAGAAAGGGAACAGAGTTAGAGAGAACAGCAAAATATCACACATGCACACACACACACCAGACACACACGCACAGAGTTTGTCAGCTTACTATAAATGTAGGGACTTTTCAATGACATAACAGTATGGAAGATATTTAAATGTGTGTTACACCTCTACTTAACCCTGCCCTCAAAATCACTAGCCTAATGGAGTTGACTTGTTTTTTAAAAATGTTTTGCTGGTCCCCACAAATAAAACTAATAAGAACTTATTATATATATATATATAATATAATATAGTATTATATATTATATAGTTTGGGGCACATATGGTCCTCACAACCATACTTATACTAGAAATAAATGTGTTACAGCAGCTCCATGGTGGATCACAGAAAGGCTTTCGAATGACTGGCACACAGCTCCCTGCCATGGGAGTCCTTCACAATTAAAGCTGTATGTGCAGAGCACACAGAATCATCAGGGAATCCTCTCGCCCCAGTCTCAGCATGTATGACCTCATAGAGGAGATAGTGGAGTAGCCGTGTCTGACACAGACAGCTCAGAAGCAATGTCTTCCCCTCTTTTATCATGCTGGCAAAACGACTGCCTACATGGAACACACCGAACTTAATTACCTCAAACATTTATACTCATCATCACAGTTGTTCATGTACATATATATTCAGTGTAACTATAATATTTAAACAATATTTTTATGCTTTATATGATATTTTTTACATTACATTACATTTTTGTCTATGTATGTATCTCTATATAAAATGTACATTCACCAGCCACTTTATTAGTTACCACTTGCTAGTACTGGGTTGGTCCATATTTTACCTTCAGAACTGTAATTCTTCATGGCATAGGTTCAGCAAAGTGTCAGAAACAGTCCTCAGAAATGTTGGCCCATATTGACACAATATCTTCAAATAGTTCCTACAGATTTTTCGGCTGCACAGCCATGATGCAAATGTCCTGTTCCACCACCAAAGGTGCTCTATTGGATTGAAATCTGGTGACTGTGGAAAGTCATTTGAGTAGTGATCTCATTTTCATGTTCAAGAAACCATTTTGACTTTCGGATTTATGACATGGCACATAGAAGTTGGGTACTGTGGTCATAACATATTCTGTAACAGTACTCGGGTAGGCTGTGGCACTAAAACAATGCTCAGTTAATATTAAGGGATCAAGAAAATACTCACTCATCTCACCATTACACCACCATCAGTAACCACTGATACAAGGCAGGATGGATCCATGCTTTCATGCTGTGTATGCCAATTTCTGACACTGCGATATGAATGTCACAGAAGAAATGGAGACTGCAGTAACCTACCTGCTTCAAGGTTACATGCTACACACAATATAAATTGATTTAAAGCATACTTAACTCAAAATCATTCAGCAATGGATGAAGATACCACTGTTTAAACCACTGCTGCTTAAACAGTTTCATTTTCAATTTCAACTCTACTTAACTGGATGGTTGGTGACCAGTGTTGAGGTCTTTCAGATCAAATATTTCCTGGTTTCACCTCAGACAGGTTAAACTTGTTCTTTTACTGAATTCCTTGTTCCTGGAATATCATGGTAGATGGTATGATTAAGTCTTAAATTATTTTGAATAACATTGTTTAATTATTTCTACACTGGCTGGCGTCAGTGCTGTGTTTTTGACGTATAGATGTATGTAGCGGTGTGTCTATAACAGTTTATGTGTGCGTGTGTGTTATTACAGCTGTGTGTAGTGGGGAGATCACTGATTCTGCCGGGGTGGTGTTGTCTCCTAACTGGCCTGAAGCCTATGATAAAGGCCAGGACTGTATTTGGGGAATTCATGTGGAGGAGGACAAGCGCATCATGCTGGATATTCAAGTGTAAGTAATGTTAATCAGTCCATTCTCAAACACCAAGCTCCTTGAAGTAATTACATTCACAGCAGAAATGCCTTTTACCTTACATAGATAGGATTTCTTTCAGGGATCCATCAGTTTGGCTTCTTCTTTAAGACCAGCAGACCACCAGACACTCATTACAGGACTTTAAAAATGTCATTCTGGTAATAAGCATACACCCGCTCCCCTACAATCATTCATCGGCATATGCTGCACTTATATTACCCAAAATAACTGGGGTGTAGTAATGCCTCATTAATTAATTTGCTTGGAGGGAAGCCTGGAACTGTGTTTAATGAGTTCTAAAATGGCGTCAGTGTAGGTAGTGAAGGGAGTGGGAAGCACAGGTTACAGCTGCCATGACTGCCCCTAATTTTACTAAGAGAAGTTTGATATAGCAGTACAATATGTACAGTTGTCCAAAATTTTGAGAATGGCCAGAAAATTTGGTTTGCCTCAGTTTCTTAGAACCTCTTGTTAGATATGTTGTCTTGTTTATATGGTACAATGAAGTACACTTAAATACATACCATACTTTTAAAAATGTTTCTTGTCAAATACATCCAGTTTAAGCAAAGACTTAATATTTACGGTGATGACCCTTCTTCTTTAAGTCTTCTGTCAGATGCACTGACATCGCCCTCTCAGCCGATCTCATAGCTACATCCTCTTTAGGAGACGGACCTGACGCTTGCTTGACTTTCTTGGGTGCGCAGAAGCCTTCTTCACTATTAAACCACTCTTTATTAAGTTATTGATAATTCTATAAATGGTTGATCAGGGTGCGATCTTACAAGCTGCAACGTCCTTTCTTTTGAAAGCCTTTTGATGCAATGCAATGGTGAATGCATGTGTTTCTTTGGAGGTAACCACGGTTAATAGAAGAAAACTTAAAAGCACCACTACTCATTTAAAGCAACCAGTCTGTTAATCTAATCAGCATGACAGGGTGATTTTGTCCTCATTAACATTTTCTCCTGAGCTAACGAGATCAGTACTGAAACGTTAGCAGGGTATTTTGTAGGGCTAAAATGCTGTGGTTGGAATGCAGTAATTGTGTTTTTATGATAAGGTCATTTTCATGGCAGACAATAACTTTGCAGCTAATTGCAATTAAACTGATCACACTTCACATTGTAGTTACAAATATTAAAGCAAATTACCACCATAAAAACTGATGTAGCAAACTTTGTGAAAAACAAAATCTGTGCCATTCTCAAAACTTTTGGCCATGGCTGTTTATCAGATGGTGTATTCAGATTACTTTTAGGACTGAGGCAGTGAGGAAGATTTGGTCTGCATTCAGATATTTAAATTGTTACTTGGCTTTGTGAGCAAGTTTTATTGTTCCCTATGCAATTTCTCTATTCTGATATCCTCCTTTCTCTCTCTGTCTCTATCACATGCAGGGCTATATGGTATGACTTAAATTTCATGACCTGCGTTAAGACTTTAAATTTGCACTTCTACTCTGTTCAGAATAGAAATTGCATATTGCACCACACCTTAACTGTATAATAATATTGCGCAATTAATTGGCAATTATTGTCTGTAAAACGCAGGTAGAGTTTCATAATACTGAAGCAATAGTTTAAACATCCCATTAATGTACATTGTTGGTTAGTGTAATAAACCATCAGCTTAATGATGAGAAGACTTGATTATTTCTTGAGGATGGCTCCTACCCAAAGCTCTTCAAATATGCTAGCCTGTCATTTTGCGGGTATTGCAAATAAATACAGTATTATCTTTCCACTTGTGATGCTGGAAGAGAAGGCTGATTGGGATTGTCAAGCAGTTCTGAGTGAAAATTGAGTTTTTTTGTTGTTTATGACTTCTCTTGCATGCATTCTGAAGGAATACAGTGGCAGCTGTGCTGCTGGCCAAGTCTAGGTTTTTTTTTATTATTAAATAAAATGAAATTACTGCCAGCAAACAGATAACATGATTGATTTTCTCAGCAGATACAGCATGCATCTACGCAAAGCCTTGTTTCACTTTATCTCAACAAATCCCATATGAGCCAACATATTGTTTGTTCACTTTGGTTGTGAGAGCAGGTGAGATGCCTCTATAGCTCAAACAAATCTCTATAGCTCAAGGCTTGAATAATGTTTGTGTGTGGATATGTGCTGGCACCCAGTTTTTATTTTGTTATATTGTTCGGTGCCACAGTGACCCAATGATGATTAATTATTTCTGTCTCCTGTGTAATGAGTTCCATCACCAGCCACTTGTGATTAATTAGGGACAGGACAGTGTGTGTGTGTGTGTGTGTGTGTGTGTGTGTGTGTGTGTGTGTGTGTGTGTGTGTGTGTGTGTGTGTGTGTGTGAGTGTGAGAAACCACACTGTTAGACTGCAATACTCTGCCAGTGTCTCTTTGCTTGCTGATTCTAATATAAACAGGGCAAAATACACATTATGAATATTACACTTCAAGGTGGTGATATTTATATAAATGGCAGTTATTTATAGGTATAACATTCCATCATGATGTGAAACTTGATTTCATTTATCATGGCTGTTGGTACCTGTCAAGCCATGAGGGTAGAGATTTATTTTGATCACCGTTGTTGAGGTATCAACTGTCACCCTTTATAATAGCTAGCAGATTGTTCAGAAGGTCATATGTTCCCAAGACTCTGCTTTTCATTCTGCTTTGCGACATTGTGCCTCTCATTCTAAGCTGCTGAGACAAATTTTCAGGGAGCTGCTGTTAGATATTAGATAATTCATTTGTAATAGCAATGTAAAACAGTAGTTTCAGTCGGTAATTACTGAGGTAATTGAAATTGAAGGTAATTTAAACCAGCCTGTCTCCATAGTAATCATGGTAAAGGGACATAGCAAAGTGACAGATGAAATTAGATTGCCATGCTATATCTCCTAAGATTAATATAGCTTGTATATGAGGAGAAAGTGTGTTTCCATGATCTTCCATTCTATCATCAGTGATCAGTTTTTTAATGTTTTTGGTTAGTGGACAATTGTCAATACAACAGTGACATTGAGATAGAATGCCAGTACCACTGATGACACACTCATGACACATCTATTAAGTGTATACCTTTGGAGGTTCTTAAATCAAAATGTGTCAAGAGGTATACAATGGGGAAAATACGTATTTGATACACTGCCGATTTGGCAAGTTTCTCCACCTATAACGAATAGAGAGGTCTGTAATCTTTATCATTGGTACACTTCAACTGTGGGGGACAGAATCTAAAAACAAAATGCAATTCAAATTGTATTTTTGAATAATTCATTTGCATTTTATTGCATTGTATTTGAATGATTGTATTTGATACAATAGACAAACAGAAATTAATATTTGATACTGAAATCTTCCCTGTAGTTCTTAACCAAATTTGCACACACTGCAGCAGGGATTTTGGCCCACTCCTTCATACAGATCTTCTCCAGATCTTTCAGGTTTCTGGGCTGTTGCTGGGCAACATTGAGTTTCAGCTGCTCCAAAGATTTTCTACTGGGTACAGGTCTAGAAACTGGGACCTTGACTAGGACCTTGAATTGTTTCTTATGGAGCCACTCCTTAGTTGCTCTGGCTGTGTGTTTCGGGTTGTCATGCTGAAAGGCCAAGTCATAACCCATCTTGATCCAGCTTTTACTGAGGGAAGGAGGTTGCTGCCCAAAATCTCACAATACATGACCCCGTCCATTCTCCATCCTTCAATATGGTGCAGTTGTCCTGTCCTCTTTGCAGAAAAGCACCCCCCAAATTTTGGTTTGTGTGCCCTGCAGGATTTTAATCCATGATGGCGTACTGACAGTCATCTTTGAGACTGTGGTCTCAGCTCTCTTCTGGTCATAGACCAGGTCCTCCCAAGATTGACAGTAATTTTGTGATTCTTCCATTCTTTGTACGTGGAAAAACTTTTTTTTCCTCCACTGTATGTACCTTTTACCTGCTACAAAGATGTATTGAATACCCAGAGGATGAACTAAGTGTTGAAGTTGGAGACAGAAAAGGAAAACAGCTGGTGAGAGCTGAACCACTTGTACCTGGAGTGATCTTTGAAACTGATTGCTGGAAACAGCTGAAACAGAGCTGAGAACTACTAAAGATTTATTTTGCCTCCATGCAGGCTCCACATGGGGCAAAATGACCTGCTGACATTCTATGATGGAGACGATTTAACTGCTAAGGTTTTGGGTCAGTATTACGGCTCTCGACAACGCTTCAAACTATATACATCCACTGCTGATGTCACCATCCAGTTCCAGTCTGACCCTGCCACCAACGTTTACGGTTACAACAATGGGTTTGTGGTGCATTTTTTTGGTAAGAGCACACTAAAACATGTCTGTATTGACTGTATCAGCTAGAACGTTTGCTCTGTAGAAGTTTTATCTAGCTGTTAGTAGACAGAAGTAGAGTGATAATTATCACTCGTTTAGTCCATTCCACATTACCCCAGGGCCATTCCATCAACTTTCTTTTGTAAATTTGTACTTTCTTTTGTAAAAAAAAAAAAAGTTCCTGTTCACCAGACAATATCTTTCTCCTTTAATTTACATTTTATTATTAACTTAAATTGTATTTACTTATTTTACTATTACTACAACTTAATTACTCTTATTAACACCTAGTCTTAATCCTCCTAAGGTTTCTTCTTTCTATACTCAGAGTGTTTTTTCCTTGACACTGTCGGCCCAGGCTTGCTCAATTTGAGATTGGCCTTTTAAGACCATATAATATTGTGCTTATCACCTTTTACAAAAATTTGCCTGAATTGAGATATTTTAAGATTTTATGTCATGTTACACATAAAGGTTGGGAAAACTATCATATCAAATCATGAAGTCATTGAGTAATTACAGGATTTTTAGGTTTCCCTCCACTGGAGTCACATTTGCATATATGCAGTTCTTCTTGGCATTCATGTAAAATCATTTGACTGGCTTAAATGTCAATGTGGTTTAGTTTTTAAGTTTGTTCTAGCTTGTTGTTTTGGAGTCATGTTACCAGCGTTAATGTATAGAGTACATTACACAGACAAATGGTGTTGATTGCAAAGGAAGTAGCCTCACTGAAATGAGAGATTAAGGCTTTTTAGAAGAATCATTACCGGGGGCAAGTAAAAATAGTTTATGCTAACCCTTGGCAAATGCATTGCTGCACAACTTGTAATAACAACATATGCCTTTGTAACAGATGCCTCCTTATATATGCTCTACTTGTGGCTGATTATTATTACCAATAAATTATCATTTTAAATTATTAAAATAAATTATGTCCTTGTATCAGTCTCCATTGCCATACTTAAAAATTACAAAGGTAAAAGGAGCTGTGGAGAAATAGCTGAATATTAAATATCTCATATTGATAGATATATGGATGCAACGTCATTGCATCGTCTTTCATCAGTACCCAATTGTAAAAAAAGGGTAAACCATAATGACTTACATGTAGAGAGGTAGTGTGTGGGTAGCTGGAATGGAGTGTTTTATAGTGCCATCATACTCCATGTGAAAAACAAACGTTATTGCTATTGCAGGTGTATGGGATTTGGCCATTAGGCCTGCAGGGACAAAAACAATTAACACAAGGGTTTATACTATTAGCCGTATGCTCTTGCCAGGTACACTATGATTAGAGGGAGCACTTGTAAATCACCTGACAGCTGTGTGACCTGTCATTCTATCACTGAACAATACAGTACATGGTCAACACAATGTGGTGCACGTCTATTTTTCTGATAAAGTTTGCAAGGAATATAAATTGTCAAGTGCATAGTCATCATAGACTCTTTGTGACCTCTTTCCATTTTTATAGATATTTTTGTGTTTCTCAAATTCCTTCTTTCTTTAATATTACAGAGGTTCCTCGTAATGACACGTGTCCAGAGCTACCTGAGATCTCTAATGGCTGGAAGACCACATCTCATCCTGCACTGGTACATGGCACAGTGGTAACCTATCAGTGTTACCCAGGCTTTGAGGTGGTGGGCACTGAAACTCTTATGTGTCAGTGGGATCTCACATGGAGTGGAGACCTTCCCACCTGTGGGAGAGGTGAAACCTTTATAAATAGTCATTAATTTTTTTTAACCAGCATTACTTGTGACTGCCCTGTGTTAAACGTCAGGAGTTATTTCAGTTAAGTATTTTTACAGCACTATCTTTTGAAGAATGCATTGGTGTCCTAAGGATGGCAGAACCTATTTCTGTCTGCATTGCAATATCAACCTGGGCTTCTGTCTTTTCTTCTACACATACTCCTGCTGTTTTTTTGTTTCGGTCTACAGAATGCTGAAAATAGCCAGCAGCATGTCCCAGTGCATTCCTCCTGCAGCTTTTCATCTGTCAGGGAAATAATCAAGTTTGTGAGCTCATTTGGGCAATGGGGAATTTTTATATTGACCACTGTCCTTGCTGAGCAAGGTTTATGTTCATTACCCATTGATTATATAACATATTTTAGGCTTTATTTTTAACCACTGAGCAGATCATTACCCTCACTGATCGTCATTATCTGTGTGGTCTGGGTGCAAAATAGCTTGGCCACATCCAATAAATCACACTTATTTAAAGTGTACTTTCCTGTGTAAATAGATCTATGGCAATATCAAGCTATGTCTTGAACAATTACAGATAACAATTTTAAACGTAACATTACACCCTCTTCTGTTCAGTGCAAGGAAAACCCTGTATCTTTTGGCATAGTAAGTAAATTGTTGTTCCACTACGGTTATAGTCCTGTACTGCCACCTATTGGTAAAATGAAGAACCTCCAAAAAACTTAACTAAAACACTTGTTCACAAGGCATATCATTCTCTTACCCTACAGAGGATGCGATGGTGGTCATGAAAATTTTCTAAAAATAACATTACCATATTTCACTAGGCTTTCTTGTTTCACAAAGCCCAATTAACAAAATAAAAAATGAATAAAATAAAACTTAAAAAAAATCACAGTAAATGTAAAAAACACTGTGTATATGTCTTTTTTATACTGTCCGATACTTTTTCTGATTTGGGGTATTACAACCAATACCGTATCCACCAAAATCTCCAAGGCAGAAGGGACCAAACACGGGTCCATTACACCAGATTAAAAAATGGCATAGCCACCAGCAAAGAAGTAATTGCCAAATGTCTGGCAAATGTCACTGAACACAGTGACTCCTTAACAGAATTTTAGTCCTTTTAGATACAGGCAGAAAAATAATTTCAACGTTCAAAAACACATAATACAATAGCTGACCCATGTGAAATTCATTATCAGATGATAATCCACCTACTGCCAATCTTCAAATATTTATTCCTGAGAATATTTCTGAATATTTCTCAAACTAAATGGGGGGGGGGTTATTTCATAGCAGGGGCCATGAGCGAGAAAACCTTTTCTTCTGCTGTGATTTGAAGTCCTACTTGAAGTAACTGTTGGAATTTGAAGTCCTGCACCTTCTAAACCTAATCTAATCTAAACGTATAAAGCTGCTTTGAGACATTGTTCCATTGCAAAAAGCACTATATAAATAAATGACTTGACTTGACATGACCTTGAGAACAAAGTGGATGAGCTGAATTATTAAGACTGAGAGTTCACTCAGATATTGTGAGACCAGGCTTTTTATGTTACACAAGAAGTAATTTGTAATCAATGTAGAATGTAAATGGAGAGATGACAGAACAGGAATGACCATCCACAATCATTAAAGTTTATTTGTAGATTTACTGAAGCACCCAGTAACCCAACGATTACAGCAATCCAACCTCAAGGTTATAAATGCATGGGCCAGTTTCTCAGCACCTTTCAAATATAGGATATTTCTAAGTTAAGCAATATTACTGAAAGAAAGCAATTTATGTGATGTTTTTAATGTGCGCATCAAAGGAGAGAACTGAATCACAGGTAACACCTAAGTTTCTTACAGATGGACAGAGCGTTACCAAACAACCATCTAGAATTAGCCAACCTGTCTATTGCAGTCTTGGGTCCAACTAATAAAACCTCAGTTTTATCTGACTTAAGTGAAAAAAATGTTAAATGAAATCCAATTCTCAATGTTGCTGATTGTAAGGCCTTTGGCCAGAAGTCATTTAGGTTGGCTGATATGTACAGCTACGTAACATATGCATAGCAGTGAAAACTAATGCCACGTTTACGAATATCTGAGCTTAGTGCCAACATGTAGATTGAAAATAATAGTCCCAGACCCCAGCACAAGTTAGTCACAATTGCAAATTATTTGACTATTGGATTATTGGATTTTCACACAGGGTGCTAATACCCCTAATTACCCCTGCACTACATGGTTTAGTACAGAGTGAGTCAAAAGACACAGGGCACCCTTTTATTTCAGAAACAAAGAGAATACGACATATTTGAATACCCCAGCATGTAATGGGTGAGGGGGCCTCTATTGTAGGCTATGTGTTGAACAAGGATTCCATCTTGAAAGTGGCCATATTGAATCAAGAGCAAGTTTTTCACTGGGAAGGTGGTTATGTAGTATGTCAAATAAGATTTTGATTGATTGAAATTGAAATTGAAATTGATTGCCACAATCAGATTTGCAATATTTATAATTGTTCAAAAGCTATCAACACAGAAGATTCAATACTTTTTTGTTGCTAACCACAGGTAACTGAAGATAGAATTGACTCTTATTGATTCTTTTGCCCTTCAAAATTGCTGCAATATCATAGTCACAGACTTCAACAACCCACAAGCAGAAAGACCACCGGGTTCACACAGCACTGTTGCATCCTTTCTGAAAAGTCCACAGCACAGCATGCAAGGTGTCCTGTGACTTTTGACATATTCGTTACTGCAATTAATTGTTGCTTGTATTTCAAAATCCCAAATAAAAATGATAAAGCAGGTGATCAGTAATGATTTGAGGTGAATGGGATGTAGGTATGGACAATATACTGTATATATACTGCTGTATATTTGCAGTTTTATTTTCTTTCACAAACACATTTTTTATAAAGTAATGTGGTTTTAAAATAGTTTTGTCCTTTATTTCTGTGTTTCATTAGTGCTGTCATGTTCAGACCCAGGCATGGTGGAACACAGTCGCAGGGTGATGTCGGGGCCTCAGCTGATCGTGGGCTCTACAGTACAGTATATTTGCAACAAGGGCTACTCTCTGTCTGGAAACAGCCTCCTATCTTGTTATAACCATGACTCCAGCGGACCCAAGTGGAGCCAAAAACCACCCAAATGCATATGTGAGTACTGTTCATATTTCTCACAAACTGGTTATAATCCATGAACTATACTAAGAGCCATTTCAGTTGTCTCATAAAAGATTTCTTAACAGGGTTTTGATTTAGTGTCTGTAACTGAAACATTGCATGTGATTGGGGATATACTGTAGATTAAACATGATCCTGTAAAGATTCTCTTTATTGGTTAAAGGTCTCTTTAAGGTTTGCTACATTACAAAATCATAAAGGACTATTCGATACATTCACATTCAACTTGACAATTTTATTCAGGGTATTTCAGGTTTGCTGTGCAAAAAATGCTGGGTGATTTACAACCCAAATTCTAATGAAGTTTGGATGTTATGTAAAACATTATTAAAAACGGAATACGAGGATGTGCAAATCCTTTTCAATCTATAGTCAACTGAATTCACCACAAAGACAATATATTTCATGTTCAACGGGATAAACTTTATTGGGGTTTTTTTTCAAATATTTAATTTTAATTTTAATTTAATGCCTGCAACACGTTCCAAAAGAAGACAGGGCAACAAAAGACTGGGAAAGTTGAGGAATGCTTAAAAAAAAACCTGTTTGGAACATTCCATAGGTGATTGTCATGACTGGGGAGCATCCCGAAAGGCTCAGTCATTCACAAGCAAGGATGAGGTGAGGTTCACTTAGTGAACAACTGCATGAGCAAAAAGTCCAACAGTTTAAGAACATGGATTTTAGGACTTTTTTTATCATCTACAGTTCATAATTTCATCAAAAGATTCAGAGAATCCAGAGAAACCTGTATATTAAACACAAGTAAATGGAAAGTCAGAAAACTAACATTGCATGTCCATGACCTTCGACCACTCAGGTGGCACTACATTAAAAAACCGACATCACTCTGTAACAGATATTACCACATGGTTCTTTTGGAACGTGTTGCAGGCATAAAATTCAAAATGAGTGAATTTTGGCAAAGAAACAAAGTTTATCCATTTTAACGTTAAATATCTTATTTTCATGGTGTATTCAATTAAATATACTGTAGGTTAAAAGGGATTTGCATATCATATTCTGTTTTTATTTTATTTTTTTTAAACAACATCCCAACTTCATTGGAATTTGAATTAAATATTCTTTTCAGACAATTATATTACAACCCCATATCCGAAAAAGAACAGTATGGAAAATGTATATTATTAAAATATTTAATTCTTACATTTACGTTGACTTATTTAATTGCAGACAGTATAAACCTGAGATATTTCATGTTTTGTCTGATAAACTTGATTACTTTTCATAAACATCCATTCCTGCATTTAAGGCCCCCAACACATTTTTTAAAAAGTTGTAATGTTTCCATTCCTTTTCGCAACACTTAAAAGCTGATTTACTTCAGGTTTCAGGTGTCTAATTGTTTTATTTTGTCCCACTCTTTCTGCAAACACATGTTAAGATGTGCAACAGAATGAGGTCTTCCCCGTCGTATTTTTTCATTTCAATATTCTCCACACATTCTCTATTGAGCCAGTCCCCAATAGAGAATGTGTGGTGAATATTGAAATGAAAAAGGACTTCAGGCAGGCCAGTCCAATGCCTGTACCCTTCTTCTTACACAGTCATACCTTTGTTATGTGTGCAGCATGTGGTTTTGCATTGTCTTGTTCAAATACATGGATGCAATGCATTACTGCTGCCATCACAGAAGTGTAACTGACCTTTGCCAAGGGCACTGACACAGCCCCGCTTCCAGGACACAACCTGGCTTTTTTTATTTGTTGCTGTTAAAACACTGAATTGTCCTTTTTGTCTTTGGTCTGGAGCACACAAGGTACATTATTTTTACAAAAACAACCTGTAATACAGATTAATCTGACCACTGTGTGATGGACCATCCTAGATAGCTTTGAGACCAGAGGCGTCGATGCTGCTTGTGGACATGGTAAACATGAAGTTTCAAGTGTCATTTGTTAATGTAACTCCATATTGTAGTGTGTAATGCGATTATGTCAGCTATTGTTGAATGGCAGTTCTTGACGTGCTTGAGGGATCAAAGATCACAGATATAAAGCATCAACTTGTGACTTTTGCCCACCGAATTCCTCCTGTTTCCTTGAATTGTTTAATTATGGTATGCACTGGATGGGAAGAAATCCCTACATATCTTTATTTGAAGTACATTGTTTATATACATTACAGTAGTTTTATCATGCATTTGTTAACTAACTGGTGATCCTCTGGCCATCTCTGCTTATAAAAAACTTTCCTGGATGCTGTTTTTGTACCAAATCATGATTAGAATTACTTGTCACGTGTTTGAAATTGCCCTGTCCCAATGCCTGGAATGCAAGTATGGATGTTTATTAACAAGTGAAAAAAGGTTTACTAGACAAAGCATGAAATATGTCAGTTTCATACGAATGTAAGATGTAAAAAACACTCTGATTTGGGGTTGTATTTGTTACTTACATTTGAACCAAATATACCAAATTTTGTTGTAAATGTAAAAATGTTATACACCAATATGTTAAAACATCACCTCTGTTCAGTAATTCTAAAAGACATGACTGAATACTTTTGATCAGTTATTCTAAACAATGTGTATATATGCCTAATATAACGTTTTGCTATAATATCAGAAAAAAATCTTATTTATCTATGTCTTTGCCTTTTAGCCAATACCCATGAATCATGTCGGAACCCTGGTATTCCTACATTTGGCATCCAGGCATCAGAGAAGCAGTTATACCAACCAGGAGAGACTGTGCACTTCGCCTGTCACAGTGGCTATAAGCTAATTGGGGAGGCCATTATTCGCTGTGTCCCCAGTCACCCACCCAAGTGGAGTCATCCCCCTCCAGTGTGCAAAGGTAGTCTCCTTTGCATATGTCAGTATATTTGTAATATAGATACACTTGTCATCTGTGTCTGTACAATTCATTTGTTCTTATTAGTTTGTTATGTTTGTTTATTATTATTGTTTGTTAAATTATTGCATTCCAACAGCAGCACTGGAGTATACAAACGAGCGAAGACTAGATGGTAAGAAATGTGACTTAGATATGCTTGCTAACTGCATGGTTTACATGGATACACACTTCTGTGTATAACACCACATCATTATGTTTTCTAGTTGCCAAGACAGATTTCAGCATTGAGGGAGCCAACATGGTCCTTGCCATTTTTATCCCTGTAGCTATAATCATGTTGATTGTCACATCAATATACTTTTATTTTTCAAGGTAAGATGTCTCACTTTCCAAAACCATTATGGAAGCAGTTCTGATGAGTTCACTGTTCCTGTATATCATTGATGAAGTGTTTGTCATATGGTCTCAGGGTGCAGAGAAAATCTATTCGATTGCCCATATCTGCATCACCACAGTACGACCAAATTAGAGATGAGATGGCCTTTGAGAACCCCAGCTATGAGACTGCAGTAAGTTCATACATCAGACCCACCCACATTTTTAAAATCCTTCCTTTTTATTTTTGTCCCCAAATCAAGCTACATTTGTGCTTACCCCTATTAATGGACATATAAAGTGAATTTAAGGTCACAGTGCAATGTGTTAATGCAGAATCATTTGAGAAATAAAATTAAAAAATAGAAATACAAAAAAAAATGTTCATTGTATTCTATTCAAATATGATCGTCGCCGGAATAAAAAAGTCTGGCCTTAGTGCTTTAATGACATGGAATTTTTACCCATTCCCTGCACATCACTGCAAACATGCCTAAATAAACTTGCCAGTTCATATACACAGTACAGACTAATACTGTACATTTACTCTATACTCCATATTTACAAAGAAACGAATGTAACGTGAAATGGAGCCAAGGTCCACTCGTACAGTAAATGTTGATGTATGCGCGACAGTTTTCATGAAGCTGCCTGATCCATGTTCCTGACCAGTCTAAACAGCGCATGTGGTTCAAACATAGATCAGGTAACGCCACAGCAAAATCCCAGTGCAAGCTTAAATTAATAATTGAATATGCATCCATTTGCATTTCAAGTCTGCAACAATTTAAAAAAATAGCGTAAAGGTTAAGACTAGTAATAAATAAATATAAAAAAAATAAATAATTCATGTGATTTCAAACAGGTGATGTCAGTGGGTGACTGTAATAGTGATTCAGTACAAAAGCAGTATTAATGAAAAACTTGAGAGCAAAGGTGAACTGATGATTTCCAGTGCATCAACAAATGCAAAAGAAAAGTTTTAAAACAATATTTATCAAAGAACGTATGGAAGGGTTATTTATCATTTAACAATTCAAGGAATCAGGAGGGCAAGGGTCCAAGCCTAAGCTGAAAACCGACAATCTACAGTCCCTGAGATGGCACTGCATGAAGAACTACCATTTCACAATAGCTGACAGAACCTCATAGGAAATGGAGTGCTTCAATAATACGGAATTACATTCATAAATGCCACTTAAAACATGACTGTCCAAAATAAAGCCTTGTGTTTACCATCTCCAGAAGTGGCATAGCCTTCTTTGGTCTTGCACACATCTAAGATGGACCATCACACAGTGATAACGTGTATTGTGGTCAGAGGAGTCAGTATTCCTGAACCATAGACAAAAAGGAAATTATATTACCTGCAACAAGGCCAAAAGCCATGGTCTGTCCTGGTACAGGGCTGTGTCAGTGCCCTTGGCAAAATGTCATTTACACTTATTTGATGTAAGCATTAATGCAGAAAAGTACATTAAGATCTTAGAGTAACATATGTTATCTTCAAGACATATTTATTCCAGGGACATCCATGCATTTCTCAACAAGATAAAACCACATGCTGCACAAATTACAAAGGCATGGCTGTGGAAGAAGAGGTGGACAGTCCTGACAGGTGGACATCTGTCCACAAATGGAGCACGCTGACATCTGATGCATTTTATCACACACTCATTTGTTCCTGTGCTCCTCTGTGCAAAAACACATTTTAAAATTGTGAGAAGGAATGTAAACATTACAGTGTGGTAAAAGCTTTACCATCCCATCATTTTTGGAATGTGTTGCAGGCCTTAAATGCAGGAATGGATGTTTATTAACAAATCAAATTAAGTTGAAATATCTCAGGTTATGTGCAATGAAATAACATTTAAAGTGACATTAAGAAACTTGCCATAATGTCCCAACTTTTTTGATTTGGTGCTTAATTTCTAATGCTTTATCCTTCAGTATCTTAGTCAACTCTCTCTCCCATTTTCACACTGTCTTTATGTGCCAGAATATGTCTGTGCCCTTTGTCAGTAGCATTAGCATGTTCTTTATTGGCTGCTTGAAGTGGAGTGGAGTTTGAGCTTCGATCCTATTTGTGCTGAACATGAACTTTACGCCTGATTTGTGTTTTATTATACACTGCCTGTAGAAAATACTCATACCCTTATGAAAACCTTGCCTTTTGTGACATTATACCATGAAAAGTAAAATAATGAATGTCAGCCATTTAACTGTATTTACACATTATTACACTCATAATGACAATGAAAAAGCACATATTTCTGAATTATTGTAAGTTAATTAGAAAAATACCTGGTTTGGATAAGTAATCGTTCCTCTAGAATAACTATTCCAGACCTCATGCCAGGCTAATGGACCCATGTCTGATATTGTCACGAACGGTTGAATAAGCGTATAGGAGACGAGGATGCAAAACAACTGGAGTTTTATTGAGAGACCAGTG
>JAUZST010003566.1:0-17055 GCA_034779995.1 Parotocinclus haroldoi | reverse complement strand
ACCTCATGATTCTCATTTGCATTGACATGCACTGTGAGCTGTGAGGTCTTATATAGACAGGTGTGTGCCTTTCCTAAGTCCAATCAGTTCATCTCAAGAAGGATAAGAAGAAATGGACAGTGTCTGAGGATATTTCAGTTTTTCTTTTTTAATAAATTTACAAATGGATGCTGAGTGTACATTAATGGGAAATAAAATGAACTTTTTTTGATTTTAGCAATTGGCTGCAATGAAATGGAGTGAAAAAATTAAAGGGGTCTGAATACTTTTCGTACCCACTGTATTGTAGCATCAAAGAATATACAGGAACACCTGGAATACTCATTTTGAAGCTTTATTTAGAACTGGTCTGTTAGCAATCACAGTTCCTATAAGAGTTATGGGGACCATGCAGAGGTCCCATTTGGTGGATTAAGCATTAAACATAAGAATCCCCAGAGATATTCTAGTAATTTTGTGATAGTGAGAAAAACACATAACTACACACAGAATAAATGCTTAATAAGTCTCTCAAACATACATAAATAATGTGCTTTCTGGACTCGCAGCGCATGCTGGGGATCCACTGAAAACATCCTATTCTCTCACAGACACAGAAGAGACTGCTGCTGCCACAATATGAAGAGACATTTTGAAGCTGTCATGTTAAAATCCCACAATTCAGTTATGTTTGTTCTAATCTAATACATGTGAAAATACTAGCATGTAGCTTTTTGGCTTATTGCTAATACTGTTTTATGGCTTTTACAACTTTTCAACTGTGTTCTAATGTTACTTATATACTGCATTTTACTGATATTGATATAAATGTGTACCTCAATTAGTGAAGATCGGTACTACTATCGGCAAGTCACTAATTTGGCATATTTTTATTACAGGATGTAATAATGGGATTCAGCCTAAATTAGATTAGACTGTGCTGTTGTGATTTATTCCAAGCACTGAATGCTTAATGTTGATGAATTGTCTTATTGGACCATGAATTATTGGACCATGTTTAGGGTTGCTCCTGCCTTGTGCCCTGTGTCACTGACTAGGATAAGCAGAAAAGACAATGAATGAATTAATAAATGAAATTCTATTTTATTTCCATAATGAATTAACGGCGAGAACCAAGGTACTACTGTATGGAATGTTAATTAAAACATTTATATTTTTAGCATAGACCTAATTAGTCTTAGAAGATCAGTCTTCTGGAGCAATTATTTTACTATGTCTCAGTAAGTTAGGTGCTTTGAGGGTCTGTGCTAATGCTGTATTGATTTAGATTGGTCAGCACCTGAAATGAACTGTGGTCAATAAGAAAAATTAAACTTCTAAATATCAAGAAGAAACTAATTAAGATGATACAAAACTGTATAACAGACAAGCAAGAATCTACTATACATAAAATAAAAAAATATGTTCATCTTAACATGGTTGATGTTCCATGCATTTGTTCAGCATGTGTTCATTTTGGTTGGTGTACAGCTAAATCCATTTAACTCCTATAGTATAGCATTACCCATAGCAGAGTCTGAGAGTGTCACTAATGATTGTGAATGAGATTGAGGCTTGGAAAATAGCAATCATGGATACAAAGGAACAGCTACTTTTTAATTTACTAAAATCTCTTTCTCACTTTGATATAGCATCATCACATCTTCAGTGGATCTTTATAAATATTTGATGGTGAAAGGCCACACTGTCTCAATGAGAGCAGACACATTACTTACAATATGAAGAAAAAGTTGACTGTGTGCATAAGAAATCACAGTTTTACAATTTTATGAAGCTTCTTCCTTTGGTGTAAATAATGCAGGGGATATGGAAGGGTTGTGACTAGGAAATAAAGATGGTTTACATTCCGAGTTTGTTTTGCTAATAATCTTGAGTAGCATAATTTGAAAGGAGGGGGTCAAAACAGATGAATACTGACCTCTTGGGCTGTCAGTAGATGCTAGTGCATTACTAGTTCTATGACAATTTGTAGATAATGTAGATAAAGTCTCCACTGAGTAGGTGAAAAATTTTACTTCTATTTATTAGTGGTGGCTCAGTGAGTGGCCTTGGACCTTGTGTGGACAGTCCAATGACATTCGCTAAGTTAATTGATTACACTACATTGGCCCAAAATGTATATATAAAGACTAGTCTCTATATAACTATATACAGTATATCAATGTAACCTTGTGGCTGTCACTGAAATTGCTAGCGATGCCGACAGTGACATTAAATAAAGCAAACAAACATTAATAATTATTCTGCAATACAGCAGTTTCATATATAATTCCCTGAAATTCCATTAGCTTTGTTATGCCAGTTAAGTAGACTAATTATGTGGTTATGAATGACTTATAGAAATATTTTCATGGATCTTTTTATTCATTCATTAGAGCAAAATATTATTAATATTATTTCCATTCTGATTTCCATAACTAAATCATGCTGTCAATAGTTTTTGTTTTGTTTTCTCAGCTGACATTAACGACCAGAATATCTGCTATGTGCTGAAGCCTAAAGATAATGCCACCAGTGACACCTATAAATTCTATGTGGAAGACGGAGGTAAGACTAAATTATTTGAAACCTACGTGCATAAAAGTGTGCAAACAAAAGTGTTCCTTTCAAACAGAAATGTTGTGATACAAGATTAAATGTTAAAAGTCTTTTTTATTCATACCTGATTACTTGATGGATTTGTAGCTCAGTGCATGATTAGGCAAAAATAGAGTCACAAAGAGCAGTGATAATTACTTACTCTCTGATTGCTTTAGAAGATCTGCATGATGGTGTTCCATTTTTATAGACCAGAACTGATTGAGTACTTTTAATAAATCATATTTTTATTATTTTTCAATATTTCTAAAAAAAACGACTTTGCTTTATTAATATTAAAATGAAAAGAAAAAAAAACTTCTGGTACGCTTTGATACGTACAATAAACATCCACTATTAAAATTTATATCCAGATTCACTTCATATTCCTTTGAAACAAACAGGAAGCTCAGCTTCCTCTTAAAATGAAAGCAAACAAATCAGAAAGCCCAGCTGTGGCTTATTGCAGGAGCCTTATTACACTTTCCAGCTTGACCAATATTGGGCTTTTGTCAGAGCCACAGATCATCTGACAGGGGGGAGATGTTTAGAAAGACCCTTGGTACAAAAGAGGGTTTGTTATTTAAGACCAGAGGCAATATAATTACAGCTTGGGTGTGAGAGAAAAGGTTGTCCTTTTGAGACCGACAATTACTCTGCACATTAGAGGCCACCTTTCAAAGTGAAGAGCTGGACAAACACACACCACTAATATAGACACAGATGGCTCAAACACAATGTGTTTTATTTTAAAAGGATTATTTACTTCTGCACTCACACTTGTTTATGGCTTGTATGATGAAAGGTTTTGTGTCAAGGAATTTAAACACATCATACCATTAGGACTGGGTGAATTAGCATTTGTCAGCACAATATTTTGAACATTTATATTAGTGTGGCTTCACTTCATCAATATTATTCTGCAAATGTAATTTGTCCTTTGTTATATTTAAAGACCAAAAAATAAGAAATAAGTGGATTTCTAATTGTTGGTGTGCAGTTGGACCTACACAGCACAGTTACTTGTGTTGTTATCCAGTTTGCTTCCCTGTATTTTTTAGGACTGTCTCATTGAACATTAGCTGGCAGCATTTTTTTCTAAAGTAGAGGGAAAGAGACTCATCTTTTTATTCTATGTCACTGAACCAATACAAGAGGTTGCTGACATCTCTAGTCTCATTTTGGAAGCATCAAAATAGTGCTTTTTGAAGGATCCTGTTGTCACCGCTCAAAAACTACAAATGCTTTGTTACCGTTTGCCACATTGAGTTGTGGATCTAATTATAAGGGTTTAAAGAGGCTTAGTCAGACTTTGATGTAATGTAATGTAATGTAAAAACGCTAAGACTGAGTTTACAACCTGTTTAGCAGCTAAAATACATTTTAGTATGCAGCTGAAATACAGATGCTTTTAAACCCACCTCAGAACCTCCTCATCTTTATCTCTACTAGCTCCAGGCTGTGTGTCAACTCACCTATAACTGTGTTTGTAGGTAAAGATCGAGCCTTTGATACACAGAGTCAGGGAGGCCCAGGTTGTCAGTTAAATATCAAGACAGGCAATGCTATTCCTGACATGTTGTGTAAATATGACACGAGTTGTTCCAAATTGTTTGTACAAATCTTTATTGAAATGATATGTAGTTCTTCTGTCTGTGTAGCTGACATCCATATGTATTGTTATATATTGCTAAGAGAGGTCCTTTACTATGCTAACCTTTGGGATCATTGGCAAGATGTTAAAATGAAATGAAACCAGTAGTAACCAGAAAAGCATTTCGTTTGTCTGTACAACAAAAACTCATGGGTTTACTACTGGGTTCTCCGGTTCCCTCCCACAGTCCAAAGACATGAGTGTTTGGTTAATTGGTGACCCTAAAAGTGCCCCTTTGTGTAAGACTGTGTGTGTGTGTGCGCTACGGTGGATGGGTGCTCCTGCCATTGCACCCAGAGTTGCCAGGTGGATTAAGCGGAAATGCTTTAGCCTACTCCATTTCTTACTGAGCTTGTGTTGTTTCTTAATAATAGAATAAATTACTTTGCGTATTAATAATTTAGCGTCAGACTTTACGTAGTCTAGTGTGCAGTATTGCAAATCTTACTGTGCATCAATATCACTGGTAATATAATGGTTAATGGTCATTAAATAGGAAACATAGTGTCACAAAGTGACAGTGCACCAATGCAAGCCTAGACAGGGCGCCAATTCAAACCCCCACATCATAACGTCACCCCAATATGCTGCCAGTGCAGTTTTAATTTTGTAGCATTTTTTTGTACACCTAACTAAAGCAAAAGAGTAATGAAAAAAAAAAACATATGAATATTCGTATAGAGGAAACAATGTATTTAACTTCAACATTTTAGCCCACATGAAAAGTTCTATTAAAATATGACATATGTTTTCTCTCTCAAAGCTGACAATGTACAGTTAAATGGAAAAGATCCTGCATGAGGCTTTTATTCTGCTATACTGCCACTATAGCAGACCTCTTGCATGCTAGCTAAGTTTCTTTTTAAATAACTTAAAGAAGGCTACATGTAATGTGATTAAAAATATTATTAGATTAAATTACATTACATTACATTTTTTAAAAATGTGGTCGAGATTCGCCTCTGACCTATTCCAAACTCTGATCCATTAGCAATGCTTGTTAGATATGTTTACATATGGCTGTCATGCAGTCAGATAAAATCTGAACGTGATCTGACTAGAGAGATTTTTGATGAGAGTTATTCAGGTTCTAAATCCAGCTCAAATCAAGCAAGCAGATTAAATATTATTCTGGAACAGAGATACAGGATTGCACACAATTTTGATAATCATGTCTTAAATAGCAGAAATTGTATCGTTATTTTTCATGTAAATGTTCATTTGTAAAAGCATTAATAATTTCATTTGGAGCAACATTCAGTATCAATACTTTTTTGTGTGATCAACTCCAAAGCATACCTTAAAATCCCCAGCTTATCTCTCTTTCCCAGATTACTATCCTCATGGAAAACAAAGAATATGTTTTATATGAATATTCAAATGAATAAAACATTGTTTGGAAATGGAAAAAAAACAATTAGGGAAAATGTACTTATTTAAGTCTTAGTGTAAGGACTCATATGTATGGCGAGTTCTTTGAACAACCTTGAAAACAATAGAATGAGCCATTACATGAAATGTTTCATTTATTATTGTTTCTCCTTTTTACACCAAAGAATAGAAGGGACCACTTTTTCTTCTTCTGTCATTGTAGGTTTGCATCAGATCGTACTCTAAATGGCAGAATATATCATTGTACTGGTGGAGGCTGAAAAACATTCTCAGCCTTTTAGTGAGAAGCTGCCCTTTGATGCTTCATTTAATGCAGTCCTAAAATAACATCAGGCTGTGTGGTGTTTTTGAGAGCATTTTTTGTGAGTATAATTTCAAACAGTGTTCAAAAGACACATTTTCATGCGCCGTTTATAAACGGTTTCTGTAACAATTTTTTTGAGAGCATTTTTTGTGAGTATCATTTCAAACAGTGTTCAAAAGACACATTTTCATGCGCTGTTTATAAACGGTTTTTGTAACTATGTTTGCTTGAGCATGCATATCTTTTCAGAATAATTTTTGATGAATGTAAGTTAGAACATACAGTATATGGTGCCTATCGTTTGCCCCCCATTCTATGTAAGCCATTCTTTCTAAAGCATGTGAAACCTGACAGGCAAAAGTTGTCATTAGGTCTCATACATTTTTCAAATTGTTACAATTTTTGATCGCTTTAACTGTAGTGCTTCACTTAGAGGCTATAAATAGTTTGAAATACGTATATGTATATGTATAGTTTGAAAAGTGTAAAGGATTTATATGCACTTTGTTATGCAATTACATACTTTAGTTCATCTGTTTTTCCTATTACTTTTTAGTTCCCTTTACTAATTGTACTGGTCAGGACCCCAACAGGACCAGCACAGTTCAGGTACTACTTGTTTAGGTACTATTACCCAAATTATCCAAACTACTATCTGGGCTAATTGGACCATTTTCAGTACTTCAGTGACACTGAAATGGGGGTGATGTGTTAGTGTGTGTTGGGCTGGTATGAGTGGATCAGACACAACAGTGCTGCTGGAGTTTTTTTTTAAAACACTGTTCACTTACTGTACTGTTAGACACACCTATTATCTGGCACCATCTGGTAGAAATAAAGTCAGAGACAGTAGCTGTTGTTGCACAGGTTGTGTTGCAGAGCAGCTCTTGCTTGTATGTTTTTAAACACAGTAACTGACGGCCTAAAAAAAAAATCAACCAACAACCAAATATGTCCAGACCCAGCAGCCTGTGAGCACTGAAGAAGGATTAGAGAATGGTGCAGGAAGGCTAAGTTTAAGCTTAGCTTTGAGAAATGTTAACAATAAGTTCTACACCATAAAAGTTACACAATGGTATTTTGAGCTAAATATGTACAAACTTTTTTAAAGTTTTAAAGTTCAGGGAATTAACTGAAATGAAACCAGTTTTAAAACATACTCACTTGCCACCGTTCATCGTTGTTGGGGTTTTTTCTGATTGGATATTCTAAAAAAAAACCATAGTTTAAATGCAACCGTTCAGTCCGAATATCAGTTATATTTTTTGGGAAGTGTTCAGTTAGCAAATTTAGACTACAGTCAGAATGGTGACCTAATTTAACATATCTAAAATGACTTATTTCAGTAATAAACATTTGAAAGAAAGAAGCAAAAGATTGTATTATTGACAGATTTAAATGCCACTTTTTTATATTTCCACACACCTCCAGCGGAGGTTACCTTCTCAGATGCTGGGTTACAAACGCAGATTAATACAATTACAGCAGCATTTGAAATGCTGACAAATGAGCTAAAAGAAATACACTGAATAATGTCCGAAGTTTCAGTAAATGAACAATGAAAAATGTACTTTTGAGCTGGTGTCCAGTTATTTACAACCAACATAACACATCCTTACGCACAGTTTGAAGAAATTTATGTCAATACATTAAACAGGCTGAGCCAATTTTATTGCCCTAAACAGGATCTACAAATGTTCATCATTTTATCATGCTCAAGCTCATCAAGCATGACCTCTTAATAAGCTGCTAAACACATCAAACAGAACAATGCTTAGGTATTTTATTATATTTTTCCTTGTTTAACATAATGAAGCTTAATTAGGTATGAACTGATACTCTTGCTGTGCGTAACTTAGCTGTAAGTCTTAATATTACCAATGAGTGTGGCCAACTCCCTCACTCTCCAAAATGTGCTTATAGCTGTATGCAATGTTCAAATATTACACAGATTTATGGTCGGTTTTCCACCAAATATTTCTTTATAAAGAATTTTTTTTTGTTTTTGCCTGAGTAGTTTTGTACACAAATTTCAGCACATATCATTTCATTTTGTGGTGTATACACTGTTTATAAATGAGACCCCAGATGTCAATCCAATATAGCACCTTTAGGATGTGGTGGAACAAGATATTTAAGGCAGTGAATAGTTAAGCCAGTTTGGAAGGCAAAATTAGATCCTAAATGCTACTTGCAATTTGTAGCTCAAGTGGCTGATGAGTATATACCTTTCTGTCTGAAATATTTATTTTCCTTATTTAACTGTTATACTCCCAATTGATTTAGTCATGGAGTATTTTTATTTGTATAAACTGGGTTAGTTGTATGACCTAAAGTAGATGATAATTATTTAGAGAGAAGTAGATCATCTCATAGTTTGCTTTATAATGTGTATCAAAAAGTGTTTATCTGGAACTATTTCTGCCTTTCATATTTTAATGAATATTTGATGTTGATGGGGAGTGGGGGATGATCCTGGATTAATAGCCTCTTTCTAAAACCTTTGATGCACACTGAAAATACCTGCTACAGCCCAGCAGAGAGCTGAGGGGGGTTTAAACATTCATACATGTCATTTATAAGCATTCAGAGGCTACTGGGAAGTGAAGGGTGAGTAATTGAGTCTCATTTGGGTTTCAGAGACTGAAAATACTTTTATTATCAGGGGTTTGTCATCTCTGAATCACGGTTCAGTGAGAATAAATTAATAGTATAGTGACGAAATAATAGTATAGTCCATAACATCTCCTCCCAATATGTATGCCTTCTAGGCCACTCAAGGAGGATGGTTTTGAGTCTTGGTCCTCCCAAGGTTTCTTCCTTCTATATTCAGGGAGTTTTTCTCTTTCCACTGTCGCCTTAAGCTCACTCAATTTGGGATTGGGAATACTGGAAAGCTGCTTTGACACAATGCACTATGTAAAATGCGCTATGTAAACAAATTTGCCTTTACTATGAGTAATGTACACTGTATTGTTAGAATTATGCAGACACCACTTTTGATCAGAGGTAACTGCATTTCTTTCTAGGTTTTAAGGGTGTCTCAGGTTCATATTATCTGCTAAATAAAAGTCACTAAATTAAAAAGGTAGTTTGAGATATAAATATGTTTTCGATCATTTTTTTAAATTCAAAGACAACGTGGGGGTTAAACCCTACATTATTTTACTTTTTAACATGCAGACACATATTTATTCCATTAAGTAAAGAGGAATAAAAGCAAAGAGAATTAAAAAAAATGAATATAAAGTTTACTAAAAGAAAAACTATGCAGAATAAAACAAATTAGACAATGCATTTAAAACGGTACTAGGCACAAGTAAAACGTTACTAGACACAAGGGATAAATTCATCTCGATGAATGGAATACCAAAACCACTGAACACTATGTAAGTCTAGAAAAAACTTTATGACCATTTTTATTATGTAAAATGTTTCATGAGTTTTAGAAATATGTGACTTTCTTGGATGAATAAACATCCAATTCACTTGTTCGAAAGGTTGCTAGGACTCTTCTGCTTTTCTGAGATATAATGAAGGCTCCAAGCATTTTGAATTTCTTTTTGAGTGGATTTATTGATGAGGCATAAACCAGATTATCTTCTGATCTGAACTTCCAAAGCCACAATGCTTCCTCATCTGTTTAACAAGAAAAGACTGTAGCAAATGGTATAAGCACTAGTGGAGGGTTTGTTTTCCACAAAGACTATGAACTGGACGAGTTTAACACCATAAAACGGTGCTCAGCAAAGCAAGGCTTAGCCTTAGCACTGATCATTAAAATAAACAATTAACAGACCAAAAGCTACCAGAATACTAACAGAATACAGAGCTAACATACACTAATTAACATACATATTAGTAGAGACCCCCATGTAGTAGCATGCACGACCTACTCTGGAAATGGTTTCTGCAGGAATATATTGTCTCATGGATAGCTTATCATGACAAGCGCAACTTAAATGGAGATGACATGAACTGAACAGCCAACCATGTCTTCACCATGTTCCAAAGATCTATAGGATTAAGGATTAAGGGGCATTGAATGCCAGCAAAGCAAGGAAAAGTTACTGTCATGTTCCCTAAACTCATCCATGGATGTACAACCCATGGTTGTACTTGGCGAATTGTCCTTTTTTTTGGTTTTATTAGTATATAGTAATATAGTAGGCAGCGCGGTGGAGGGCCTGGATCCTTTCTGTGTGAAGTCTGCATGTCCTCCCCATATCTGCGTTGGTTTACTCCTGGTACTCCGGTTTCCACAGTCCAAAGACGTGTTAGGTTAATTGGTGTCTCTAAATTGGCATTAACTTGTGTGTGTGTATGTGTGTGCGTTTGATGACAGGCTATGCAACACCTCGGTCAAAGTATTCCCTCATCGCGTCTTCGGGGGTATGAGCGGACCCAGCATAAAGCGGGGACTTGAACCGCGAATAAAAACAAGAGTATATAGTAATATAGTGGGGGCCTATTTCCTTTATTTCTGTGATTTCTATATCACTGATGTCAGCATAATATCATATTTAATTATTTGTCATTCTACCTGCTAACTGCATGTATGTTCTCCTCTGTACCTAATTAGTAGTAGAAGATAGTGGTATGGTAAGTGACATGGTGTTGGTTATGGGAATAAAAGTTACCCACATATTATAGTAAGAATTTGAACACATGCCAAATGGTCTTTATTGTAAGCATGTTTCCTATATTCAGGTTCTACCCAAAAATGATTTTTTTCCTTCTCAGTTCTCAGTTTTGTAAAAGGCTAGAAAACAAAGTATATTTCCATTTGGTAGCCCAAATAATGTCTTCTGTTTTTGAAGATTCAACAGTCCCTCTCCCAGAACAGATTTTGACCTGAACAGTTTGGAATTTCCCTAGTGGCTTAACCTCATTTGACAGTCTGTCAAAAGTTATCTGCTCACTGACCTCAAGACTGCTCTATTTTGTGTGTGAGATCAGATTACATTACTAATTTATTTGTACTGTAGTTTCAGATTTGTGCGATGTCTTGTAAATCTAATTAGCTGCAGTAGACTTGTATGGAGGCATTTACAAATTGTTCCTTACTGATCTCCAACAACTTTATCTTAAAATCTTTATTTGTCATTTCTATTGATAAAACCTAATGTAGCACACATCAAAAGTGTATAAATCGCATTGTGCTGTTCTTAATCAGTGTGCTTAAATTGTGTCACTTGAATACTTCCCTGATGAAAAACATGTAGAAGATATACAGCTAGCATTTCAACAAATCATAGATATGATATTTGATATTTGTGGTATTGCTTTAGCAGTTCAGTGTGTAGCACCACTGCCTCAGATCAAGACGGTCCCAGGTTCAATCCCAGGGTAGAGCGGCTTGGATCCTTTCTGTGTGAAGTCTGCATGTCATCCCCATGTCTGCATGAGTTTACTCTGGGTACTCAGATTTCCTCTCACCGTCCAACTGCATGATTGTTAAAGTTAATTCAGTACAGTTAATTGGTGTGTCCAAAAGTGGCCCTTAGTGTGTGTCAGCTGACCCGTATTTTAATCATGTAAAAGAAACAGTGATAGAAAAGTTTAGTACTGATGGAACAATTATAAATTAATCAACCAAAATATTGCAGCTCCTACTCTGGCTTCTATGAAGTGGTCTTGACTGTTTGAGGCATGGACTTTAATCTGGTTCCAGCTTTCCTGAAAAGCAATTGACTGATGAGATGGAGCCTTGTCATGAACCAGTTTTGTTTTGGGTTTCTTTCACCATCAATATAAAGTGTGATTGAGATCTGGACAGTCATTATTTGAGTTCTTAGGCGCAGAAAATATTTAACAGACTTTGCTCTGTGTGGAAGATGCACATCACCAAGCCACTTTTCTTTTGCTTGAAAGATGTGTCCAAAATTGAATGATTGGAGGCTGGTCATTTTCCTAACATGCAAGCCTGTATTATAAATTAGCGGGTATATTTGTTTTCCTCACATCAGTCATCAATGTGTGTCATTAGATCGGCAGCAGATATAAAAAAGTCTCTTTCAGCCAATGCAGATTTCGGAGAACCTAGGATGTTCAGTTATTGCACAAACATTGTTTATGCTTATATCTGTGATTTGTTTATTTGCTAGAATGATTTGATATGGATGAACATCCTCCAAGTGTGATAAATTCACATTTTTGCCAGGGCTGGTAGACACTCAGCATTCAAAAATCTGTCGATAATTTCACTCCTCATTAAAGACAACCAGATAATGATAGTTCTGTATACATTCAAACTGCCAAAAGAGCAGACTGCACACTCATCTTGTCCTTGCTTTAGAAATTCACAGTTTTCTTGTCCTGCTTCCTCTAGTACTTTTCAGTCTATGCCATATGCCCTTCAGTCTGCCATTGCCTTGCGTATATAGAGGCTCCTCTTTGTTTCATTTCTTCAAAGCTGAAGAGTTGAGCTGGCAGTTGTTATAATTCCTCTCTCTACACACACCAATTGCCTTTTATTTGTCTGTTTAAGCCTTTAGAACATGGAGCTCTGAGGACAGAAATGCTCCCTGTCTGTCAATTCCTAGCAGCTCCTCTGGCTGTGATGCTTTTATCTGCATCTCAAACTCACACATCAGATTTTTTGTTGAAATATAGTGCCTTCTGTTTTGCATTGCTCATTCAAGTCTTTTCTCAACCTTATTAGAACTCACTGGTTGATTGACTGACTTGTTGGAAAGGTGAAACCTATGAAAGTGTCACACTACACTGTCACTGAGGAGTTAAATTTCAAATTATAGAGATTACATACACGTCTGTGGGTGTGGTTGAAATAACAGAAATAACTAATTAGAAGTCTATATACTTTTGTCCACATAGTTTATACAGACACGATCCATGTTGTTGTTTTATTCAAGCAAGTAGCCTAATGTGAATCGACATGAATTAAATAGTGAACTACAACATTAGTACATGCATCCAGTCAGTGTTTGCAGTTTTTTCCACTATGCTTAATTCATTGTAATCCACAATTTTAATTAAACATTAGTAAGCACGTTACAATTGCCAAGAACACTTTTGATTACAGCCGTAATTTTCCTGTGGCTTTGCAAATTATTGTGTGATCTTCAAAATGTTACAACCCCAATTTAATGAAGTTGGGATGTTGTGTAAAACATGAACTGAAACAGAATACAATAGTTTTTTTACTTAATTGAATACACTGTAAAGACAAGCTATTAATGTTCGAACAGATAAACTTTAGTGCGTTTTGTAAATATTCACTCATTTTAAATTTGATGCCTGCAGCATTTTTCAAAGAAGTTAGGACGGGACCCTGTTTACAGCTGTGTTACATCACCTTTCCTTTTAACAACACTCAATAAGTGTTTGGAAACTGAGGAAACTAATTGTTAAGCCTTGGAAGGTGGATTTTTTCCCATTCTTACTTGATGTACAACTTCAGATGATAAACAGTTCAGGCTCTCGGTTGTCGTATTTGTCGCTTCATAATGAACCACACATGGGAGACAGGTCAGGACTGCAGGCAGGACAGTCTAGTACCTGCACTCTTTTACTACAAAGCCATGCTGTTGTAACATGTGCAGAATGTGGCTTGGCATTATCTCACTGAGATGAACCGGGACGTCCCTAAAAAAGACGTTTTTTGGATGGCAGCATATGTTGCCCCAAATCCTGTATGTACCTTTCAACATTAATGGTGCTTTAACAGATGTGCAAATTACCCATGGCATGGGCACTAACACACCCCCACACTATTAGAGATACTTTTGAACTTTGCGCTGATAACAGTCAGACAAAAAGACAGTCCTTTTCCTCATTTGTACACAACATCCATGATTTCCAAAAACAATGTGAAATGTGGACTCATCAGGTCACAGTGTTTCTGAGTGTTGTTAAGATATGACTTTCACTTTAGACTTTTAACTTGCACTTGTAGATGGATGGGATCAACTGCATCCACTGACTATGGCTTTCTGAAATGTTCCTGAGCCCACATGGTAATATCTGTTACAGAATGATGTCAGTTTTTAATGCTGTGCTGCTTGACGGATCAAATGTCACAGGCTTTCAATGTTGGTTTTGGGCCTTGTCGCTTACTTGCAGAGATTTCTCCAGATTCTCTGAATCATTTGATCATATTTTGGAGTTTAGGTGATGAAATCCATAAATTCCTTATAACTGCACATTAAGAAATGTTGTTCTTAAACTGTTGAACTATTTGCTCATGCAGCTGCTCACAAAGTGGTGAACATCGCCCCATCCTCATTTATGAACGACTGAGACTTTTTGGAGATGCTCCTTTAATACCCAATCATGACACTCACCTATTTCCAATTAACTTGTGGAATGTTCCAAACAGGTGTTTTGAGCAATTTTTTATTAATTTGAAGATTTAATATTTTGTCTTGTAGTGTATTTTATTGAGTATGGGTTGAAAAGGATTTGCAAACCACCATATTCTGTTTATGTTTAGCACAATGTTTATTGGAGTTAGGGTTGTACCATCTCCACATCCCAAGATCTAATGATTGCCCATCACGACTTTCCTGTTCTGTGAGTCTTCATGGATACCTGAACGCCCTGGGATGGCAATCAGGCAAATGTTTCTTTGTATACTGCATATATAAAGTAGGTGGAGGGGAGGCCTTTTAAATTCATACAATATCTGGATACATTTATTGGTAATTTGTTGAAAAATACTGACAAAGACACAGTATTTTAAATAATATATATTATTAATAATAATATATATACTAGCACACAATCAAGATATAGACACAAAGTCTTAGTAGTTTTCAGTCTAGAGTATATAGAGTTGTTAGATATATGTTGATGTTTGAAGTCAGTAAGATGTTCGGAAAGGATTGCTAAACATAATTGAGAGTGGAAAGAAATTCCCTGCAGCTTAGACTAGAAAATTACCATGGTGGCTTATGGTTATGTGGTACATTTATGGCTGACACGAAATCGATATATGAACAGAAGGCCCAATATGTTTTACATGCATGAGCAGTAGGCAGGACTAGAACTTATCTTCACCCACATATGGTGTTTTAAAACATGTCACGAATGCCTATGGTGCTGATGTATATGCCTGTGATCAGTTCTAGTCCTGTGTGGGTGTGAGTCCAACACTGGCTTTGAATTTCTAATTTCAACTGGCTTTGCTAGGGATTGTATTTATTGTAAAATCGTCCATTAATGACTTTTAATACACAGACCTACATCAGGTTTGCTGACTACAAGATAACATGTGATCTTTATGTACTTTAGTGCGCTGAATCTCCAAATCACATCTGGTTTCTTTACTCATAAACTCTTATACCACATATATGCAAAAAGATAAGAGAAACTGATTACACTAAAAGAATTGTTGCGTATACAGTTGGTATTAACCTATAAAAATACTGCTTATTAAGCAGTTGAAAACTGCTGACATCGACATTTTACGGCTATATAAGCAGCGTAAAAAACAATGGCAGCAATCAGCTGTTAAAGAGACTTGAAAGTTGCAACAAATTTAAATAATGTTAACTCTGGGTTTGTTGAGCATGCCATTTAACACTTGAATAGTTTGTGAACAATACCGGAATGATCCTGATATATTCTGTTATATATATAATTGTTTTACAAAAGCCAAACAAATGACAAATATATCCGACTAGGTCACAAAGTTTAACCCCAAAAAATACATGGTGTAAAAGCGTATCAAACCATATAAAGTGTGCAGGACATGTGTTGAAAACCTGTGACAGTGGACTAAAGTCTCAATTTTGGAGTTCCATTGGTGTGGCGAGAGCCTTAAAACCATTTTGATGACTGCTCCTGCATGATAAGTATTCCGGGCATGAACACAAAGAGAAAATCTTCCATCCATTACACAAATCTCTCCTCAGCCATAAGACTGGTTGCCCACTCTAATGAAGTCCCTTTACCTATGTTTAATACTTTGAAAAGTTCCAAGGACAATTAATTCAAATATTTCGAAGGACAATGAAAATCTTGTGGCCTCAGAAGTTGATGCCAGAATGTGCAAACATTCACACATGCTCATTGAATCACTTGGTATGAGATCTTGACCTGTTGAAGTTGTCAGTTGCTCGACTGGGTTCCAGGCTAAAGGAAAATAACCTGTTGTTTCCCGGTACCACTTTTATGTATTGTAATAGAGAGAGATTTACTGACATATGGACAAGGAGCTTGTATACTGCATGCACGTCAAAGTACGTATTAAGTCAGTGGGATGTGATAGTTATGTAGCTTATCTAGCTCAAAGAGAAGTCTATTATGTGTTACTTTACAATGGCAATAAATTATATTCTATTTCTATTGCTCACTCTGCAAATATTAAAGAAACTAATGAATCCATGAGAACAAATTGTCCAAAAATCTAATATAATGATCATTGCTGGATTTTATGTGGTGACCTGAAGGTTATATTGATGTTTCTAGCACAAAAAAGGAGTAACACAAAATTTCCTTGCTTATTTTGCCTTTGGGATAGTCGAACAAATGCAGAATATTATACAAGGAAAAATTGGCCTTCTAGAGGGAAACCAAGTTCAAATCAAGTGGTGAGTACTTCAAGTATCTGTGTGCCAAATTTCCTGCTCTTTCACAAGTTGTTTGCTGGCATATTTGATGGCCTGCATTTTAGACTTCTAATCAAAGTCATATAATTCATGAAATACCATGAAAACCATACAAAGGGACTGGGAGCAAACATGAGTGTAAATTGCATTTCCTAGATAGCCACCTGACCTACTTTCCCTTAAATCTTGGTTCTATGAGTGAAGAACAAGGAGAATGTTTCCAGCAAGTTCTCAAGACCATGGAACATTAAAATTTACACACCTATTGCATGAAACAAAAAATTACCACATATTGCTACTTCAGAACTTCTTATTACTGTTGACATTTGACTTTGTAATCTTTAATTATGAATTGAAAAATGTTTTACTTCATATTAGGAATCAGCACCCTTTATTTGTTTAAAATCAGAAAAACTATTAGTGCAGCAGAAAACACTTTTTCAAATGAAGACCAATGATACTTAACCCATAAGGATAAGGACAATCTGTCTTCGAATTGCCTTTTATGGAGGTACGTTTGTACTGCATTGCCTATAGAATGTCATTTGGCTCCT
>JAUZST010003565.1:0-17056 GCA_034779995.1 Parotocinclus haroldoi | reverse complement strand
CGCCCTCTCCCTCTCACTCGCTCTCCCTCTCTCTCGCTCTCCCTCTATCTCGTTCTCCCTCACTTTCTCTCTCTCCCCCTCTCTCTCGCTCTCTCCCTCTAGCTCACTCTCTCCCTCTATCTCGCTCTCTCCCTCTAGCTCACTCTCTCCCTCTAGCTCACTCTCTCCCTCTAGCTCACTCTCTCTCTCTATCTCAACCGCTCTCTCTATCTCAACCGCTCTCTCTCTCTCTCTCGCTCTATCCTGCTCTCTCAGGATCTTAGACTTTAGTCTAGGGCTGGGCAATCTGGTAAAAAAATATTATATCACAATATTTAAAGGCATTTTCAAAGTACTATTCAAAGCCCTGGTTCTTAATGACTGACTATGGATGTAACTCCCTGGCACTAAATGCTGTTATAAGGTTTGTAATTCACTTTGCTCTTTCCAAGTTGGGTGGAAGCTTTGACCGTTTGTTCGTCTCTGTTGTGTATCTGAGTTGAAGCAGCCCCAGAGCATAGAGACAGCTTCCGTTATGTGCACATCACTGGGTGACAGTGACCCAGGTTTAAGTCCTGGAGCAGGCTTGTGGCCAGGTCAGGTCATCACATTTAATTGCCAGTCCAGATCTCCTTAGGGCACTTGGATCTCTTTAGATCTCTTTCTGGCTGGTGCAGATTGTATTGTATACATGGTGCATTTCAGATTTATGTTTTATAATCACATTTTTTAAGTTATGTAGCGTCTTGTGTGACACTTTGATTAGGTACATAAGTGAGTCTAGTATAATATTGCGTAATATATTAATACTAATATATTAGTATAATATCATCAAACTATGGAAAAACAATGCCTGGTCAGATTTCTTTTGCACCATGCTGATAAGGAGGCTCAAAATTTAGCGTAAGAAACATGAATTGATTAACTGGCTCGTTAAACAATGGCGTGGTTAATGTTTACTCATCCCACCTCTGGAATATGGTTGTGGTAGTATCATGGCTTAGGGGTGTTTTGATACAACTGGGCCAGGGACAGCTTGTTGGAACAATTAATTTTGATTTATACAACAAATTGGCAAAGGAAAATGGCAAGACATTTGTGAAATGAATCTCAAAAGAATGTGGGCCATGCAGCAAGCCGACTCTTAGCATACAAGCCATTCTAGCAAATGCTAATTTAAGAAAAACTAAGTAAATATTTTGGAATTTCCCAATCAGAATCCTTATCATAATCCAGTAGAAACAATATGGAAGGACCTGAATAAAGCAGTTTGTGTTAATTTTTACGCTTTTACGTTGTTCTATATTCAGCTAGACATTCCTGTAAGCTGATGTGTTGGACAGCAGTGAATACCTGTTTCTGTGCTCAGAAACGTTTTCATAGTCAAAGCAACATTTAAAATAGCTTGTAATAAACTCTTCTCAATGATACATCACATAATCTCATTCACATTAGGCTGGAGATCGTAGCCAACAAGGAGCAATAATTCAAGTAGCCATTGTGCGTGTGCTTGTTGGTTTATTTGTTTATTTACTGTGGCTTTCATTGGGCTAATTTAGAGTGACCAGTTAACCTAAGGTGTGTTTAGACTGTTGGATGAAAAACCCACATGGACACGACAAGGGCATGCAAACTAAACAAAGATTAGGCCCTAGGTCAAGTTAACAGAGGATAAACGGTATTGTGAAGGCTGTGTAATTCAAATATAACTGAATGTTACATAGAACTTGGTTAAAAGTTAGTAAAATTTCATCCAGTAGACATGTGTACCTCTGATTTTCTTCCTCAAGCTTTTCAATCCTCCTCTGTAAGTCACGGAGTTTTGCCTTCTTGGTGTTGAGAACCAAAACAAAACGGCTATACAGATCCCTTTCCAAAGTCTCCTTCTCTCGGACATACCTCTCCATCCTACCCAGAAGAAAATGTCAAAACAAAAACAACATTACAGACATGTAATATGTATATTTTTATGTCATAAAAATAAATAGCTCTACTCACTGACTTATTAATTTACTGGTGAGAGAGCACTTAAAAGATACAGAGATAAAGGTTTATTCAGTCCATAAAGAATGGAGAATTATTAGTGGCTGTCTTATGTGTTCACAGAGTATACTATCTATCTGAGTCTATCACACATTAGCTCAGTTTCATGGTACTGAAGCTAAAAAACGCTGACCAATAAACTGTAGCCCCCATGAACAGTGTCTATAGAAAATCATCACACCCTACGGAAATCCTTTTGTAACACTACACTATGAAAATAAAAATATCATGTAGCTTTTTCCAACTGTTCCAAATGATAATAACAATTTTCAGTTAAACAATTATAAGTAGACCTGGTTTGGATTAGTAATCAGCCCTATAGAGTAACCATTATAAACTCAGGTACAGCCAATCACTTTCCGGATCACACACACCAGGCTAATGAGCCCATATCTGATATCAATTGTAGTGGTTATCATTCCTCCTGAATAAAAAGAAACTGCACCTTAAGGATTCAACTACTAGTAGTGCATGGTACCACAAAAGAATCACCAAAAAACTGCAAAGGTGTTTTCAAAACTTGTTCTGTGATAAAGCTGTGGAAAATTAGTAGAACAATACAAGTAGATTTCAGTGGCTTTAACTATCCCAGAGCATTACCAAGTGGATAGTGTAGGTCAAAACCATTGCATTGTCCAAGCCAAGAGGATACTGATATAAAACCAATAAGCCAATGACAACTTTAAATAACTTCCACCTCTCATTGGTCGTTCTCTGCATGTAACAAACGTTAAACACAAGCTGGGTATCAAGAAAGGTGTTCCTGAAGTGCCATGCTGTGTCTTGGAACACTGTAATGGCAGGTAGCAAAAGGTTAGATGATTCCAAGTAGTATGTTTGGCAGAGCACTGATACACTACCTACCAGCATGAACTGGGAAACTGGTAAGGCTTAAAGGAAAAGGTTTTCTTCCCATTATGTAATAGTAACTCATCAAGCTCATCAAGTGTTTTCTATTATTAGATATTATTATTGTTATTAGATACACTGGTATATTCAGATAAAGTCTGGAACTTAGGACCTACTCCCTCAGCTGAGAATTCCTACTTGGAAAGTCAGAGTGCTTTCCTAAACAGAGAACTGAGAACATTCCAACCTCATATCAGCATGGCTGCTCACAGCCAACACTAAGAAAACACTTTTATTATTATTAGTATTATCTCTACTTTTTAATACATTTTAAGATGGATTTGATTCAAATTAAATAACATGCAAACAAGTCAGCTGGTTGAATCTGAAATATGTGGATTGAAAATTGTTTTTTTCTGCTATTGCACAAAACAAACCAGTTTCTTTTGGAATGCTAATGATGCAATTCCAACTTCACACTTTCCAGTTAGGAGGAAAGTCAAATGCACCAGTTTTCAGACAATAAAGAACAGCTGCTGTGATATTCTAGGCATTGTTAACACATTCACACAGTTATCATATGCTTTCATTTTATTATTTTAATTACATACACTGTCTGAACACTTTATTAATATTACCTGCACACCTGCCAATCATGACAATGACTTCAGTATTCTTCAGTGTCCTGTAACCAGAGCTGAATCCAATCAAATTTTCATTTTCAGGTCTCTCTAGAGATGCTCAATAGGACCAGCCAAAAATGGTCACAGAGGTGTTCCGAAGCCACTCCTTTGTTATTTTAGCTGTGTGCTTAGGATCATTGTCTTGTTCAAAGGTGAACCTTCGGCCCAGTCTGAGATCCTGAGCACTCTGGAAAAGGTTTTTTCCCCACTTTTGCCACGTTCATCTTTCCTTCAGTTGTAACCAGTCGTCCTGTCCCTGCAGCTGAAAAACACCCCATAGCATGATACTGCCACCACCATGTTTCACTGTTAGGATTGTATAGGACAGGTACCACATATGCCACATAGAATTAACACCAAGAAGTTCAATCTTTGTCTCATCAGACCAGAGAATCTTATTTCTCATTGTCTGGGAGTCTTTTATGCGGGTTTTCAAATGTCTTGCACTGAGGAGAGGTTTCCATTGGGCCACTCTGCCATAACTGGTGGAGAGCTGCAGTGAAAGTTGACTTCTTGGAACTTTCTCCCATCTCCCTACTGCATCTCTGGAGCTCAAACACAGTTTAGCTGGATGATCAGGTCTAGGTAGAGTTCTAGTCGTCCCAAACTTCTTCCATTTAAGGATTATGGAGGCCACTGTGCTCTTAGGAACCTTGAGTGCTGAAGAAATGTTTTTGTAACCTTGGCCAGATCTGTATATTGCCACAATTCTGTCTTTGAGCTCTTTGGGCAGTTCCTTCAATCTCATGATTCTCATTTGCATTGTCATACACTGTGAGCTGTGAGGTCTTATATAGACAGGTGTGTGTCTTTCCTAATCAAGTCCAATCAGTTTAATTAAACACAGCTGGACTCCAATGAAGGAGTAGAACCATCTCGAGAAGGATAAGAAGAAATGGACAGTTTGTGAGTTAAATATGAGAGTCACAGCAAAGGGTCTGAATACTTATGACCATGTGATATTTCAGTTTTTCGTTTTTAATTGACAAAAATTTATACATCTGTTTTTTCTGTCAAGATGTGATGCTTTTTTTATTTAAAAAAATGGCTGTAACGAAACAAAGAGTGAAAAATGTTAAGGGGTCTGAAAACTTTCCGTACCAACTGTATTAATGTCTTTAAGACACCTTTTGCCCAAGTTAAGGAGTATAGTATAGTATAATTAAAGCAAACAGGTTAGGCTTCTATACCAGATGAAATGCAAGAGTGGATATTTGTTATAAAAAATCAAACATAGATGACCAGACAAAAAACAAATCAAAACAAATATCAGGTTCATACTGTCTACTATGAAATAAAAATTTAAAAGAATAAAACGTAAGAAACACTGCACATTTTTTAATATGCATTTTCCATACTGCCCTAAACATCTATGTTACCATCACAATGGTTTAATTTTTATTTGTTTCGTCATAATATACTGCTCACAAAAATTAGGTGTAATTAATGAAATATCCTCTATTTTTTCTGAGCAGTGAAATCCTCGCATTTCTACTATACCTATTTTTTAACCTATTATCAGCTCCAACGCCTCAGTAAGTAGTGCCACCTGCTAAAAACGGCAATGTCTGTAGGCCTAAGTTCAAATCCAGGATGGAGCTTGCAACCTGAAGGTGGAGTGTTTATACCAAAATTTTAAAATAGATTTTTAAAAGGGGACACACAGAGACAATTCCAATCCCTGATTATATTAGAGGGTCAGCCAAGGTACCTGGCATAAAACCTGTGCCAGATCTACACTGGGGACCAGCCTGGTGCACTGTGATGATCCCCAATGGCGCATATTGCATCACCCTGTCTCTGCTGAGCAAATAAAGACGTGATGTAGATATGACATACTCAGCAGTCATGTGATTTTGCATATCCGTTAGTCTCTGGTTCTCCTCATGCAGGTGCTGTTTCTTGGTCTGCAAGTGTGCACTGCGTTCCAGGCCATAGACAATAAGTTCCCTTATGACCTCAGCGGGTTCAGGCACAGGTAACAGATCCACCATACCAAACCTGAACTGACAAAACAAAACATATGAAGTTACTTCAGGAGAAAGCTAAATCATTTACATAACAATAAATGATACTCTGATTCAAATAAATAAAAAAAATAATAGCTGATTTAATTAACTTCATTTAACTGTATTTAATTGACTTAATCTACAAGTTTGTGGTTTCTGTGGTATTCTTGTCATTAAACATGTCAGGTATTACTGGCCATAGAAAAGGAATGGATTGAAGGAATTTGTGCAAAATATGTCTAATAAATCAGTGGGCAAATGTTTATAAAATTCTTAAATTTGTTTATACATTTGCCCATATATGACCATCAGCACAAAGGATGTAACACAAATTTGAACACAATAGGGTTTAGAACTATGGACTGTACTGGACTTTAACGCACAACAGAATTAGGTCCTTTGCAAACGTGTGTAAAAAAAAATGCAAATAAATGATTATCATGTCAATGCAAGATTTTTGGGGAAAACAAAAGTATTTAAGTGCAAATATTTGGTCACTCAGACTGTTTCCTCTCAGCCCCGTCTCTGGATCTCAAAAACGAAGGGAGCTATAAAAAGATATTTAAAAGTTGTAATGTTTGATATCCACTCAAACAGAATTCTCAAAGACTGAACGAGAATGCAAGGCAAAACCCCTTTCAAAAACATGCAGATAAGTGTGGCTGGTTCATTGTGTACAGTGTGGCTTAAACCAACCCGGTCTGCATACATGTCTCAGATGGAGACCCTATGTCTATTGAGATGAGATTAATATGTATGTTTGGTAAAAAAGGGTTAGGTTATGATTTTATGGTGCTTTAGGCTGGTGAGGCAGTCTGTGACAGACGACTAGCTTGACTAAACCTGAATTAACCTTGCACAGGTAGAATAGTACATGAACATGAACTTTAGCTAAAAGAGTTCAGACACCACATTTTTCAAAATTAACATTTAAGTAAAAGATTGAATTTTAATGGCCCTTACAGGACCCAGAATTTATAATAAATTAGTTCATTAATTATTAAGTGTATTCTACCTTTGCTCCCCAATATGAGACATTCAGCAAATAAACAATAAGGTTGTATTAAAATAAGCAGAAATGCCATATCTAAGTTTGTTTTCAGGTGACAAATGTTCTGTTTTTGCACATACAGCCCAGCAGAGAGTTTGATAACAGGTTGATTACTCCAAGCTGCACACTAACTAAAGCCATGTAAAACCATGTAGCTTTTCTAGACAGAATTCTGGGATACAGTCAGACTAAACTTTACTAAATCTAAAAATTAAAAGACAATATAATCAATTGTCTATATATGTAATTACCTGTATTTGTCAATAGAGTTAATTGCCAAACCATTGCAAAATAGTATGTACAATCAATCTGTACACAGACAAGCAAACTATGGTCTAATTACACTTAGAAGCCAGGAAAGAACAGAAGTGTTAAGCCAGGATCTGAATGACCCATTAAACACATGTTCATTTCCTTTGTGTATACTGGAATAACACATAAAAACAGAAATAAAAGCCAAACATGATCAAAGTTCATGCAAAACCAGCCGGACAAAATTGTTAGCACCCTCAACTTAATATTTGGTCGCACACACGTTTGAAACAATAATAACTGAAATCGGTGGCTCCCTATAACCATCATCAAGCTTCTTGCACCTCTCAACTGGAATTTTGGATCTTCTTTTGCAGGTCTCTCATCTTTGTGCCTTCTTCAAACAGCAATTAGAAGATCTCTCCATAGGTGTTCAATGGGGTTTCGATCTGGACTCATTGCTGGCCACTTCAGAACTCTCCAGTGCTTTGTTTGAATCCACTTCTTGGTGCATTCTTTGCACTACACTACATTGCAACGCAGTTCACACTGACACTGATACACCTTGAGCCTGCATAACAGCTTGATTTTTTTTGGAACTTGATTGAGGCTGGTTATCCACCATCCAGACTATTCTGTGTTGCAACATTTCAATTAATTCTCTTCTGTCCACATCCAGGGAGAGTAGCTACAGTGCCACGGGCTGTAAACTTTTTGATTATCTTACACACTGTAGACAAAGGAACATCAAGATCTCTGAAGATGGCCTTGTAACCTTGGGATTGTTGATATTTGTCCACAATTTTGGTTCTCAAGTCTTCACACATTTCTCTTCTCCTCTTTCTGTTCTCCATGCTAAGTGTGGCACACAATGCAAATATTGAGTCAACTTCTCTCCCTTTTATCTGGTTTCTTGTGTGATTTTTATATTGCCCACACCTGTTACTTACCTGAGGTGAGTTTATCACATGCTTGAAACAAAAGTATTTACCCACAATTTTAAAAAGGTGCAAATATTTGGAGGTTTGCATGAAATTCTATCAGGTTTGGCGTTTTGAAGTTTGACGTTGTTCCAGTACACACAACGGAAATGAACATTGCGTAAATACCAGGGATAAATACTTTATTTTCTGGAAAAAAAAATTCAGGGGTCTGCATATGATTGTGTGTGTGTGTTTGTACATATTTATATATGTGGGTTCAGTCTTATGCAGTGCAGAAACTGGATCCAGTTATTAGTGTTATCCTGGTTCAAGGTTTCTTTGATTGTGTCTTTTCTGTGTATATGTTTTCCTTTCTGGGTTGAATTTTGGACAATTTGTCAAAATCTGTTTTATTGTGATTGGAACTTGGCCAGTCACAAAACATTGGAGTCTCTCCATTCAACAGGTTTTGTGAGAGATTCTGGTATGTTCTGTTCTGCAGCTGGTGAGCAGTACTGGTTTTCTATGTCCTCCTGTATGTCTTTTTGCTTTTTCTCACACACTGGAATGTATCGTGTAATTGGTTTCCAGTTTGTCTACTCTAGTCTCGCTGCCATTTAGTTTTAACGGATGTGTGGAATTTGAATTATGGGGCAAGGTCTGCCAATGTTAAATTGTCTTTAGGGTTTCTTGGGCTCTACTCTTCCAAGGTGAGTCAAACTACCTTCTCATTTCCTGTTATATCACTGTTGTACCCAAAAGAGTCTCACATCAAACTTTGCATCTGTTAATCAAAGCACAACAGGCCATTGAGTGTATGCTGTGTAACATCTGCAACAACAATCTCCACACTGTGGATTTGGATTCCAGGAGCAACTCCAACACAGCAATCATTAAAATGCCTGTATGCCCTCCACACATCAGGTCTAGGCAAACAAGCAGAAATACTGAACTAGGACCTACTGAAAGAGTTCCTTTGGGGACACTTAAAAATGAATTCAATGAGGAGCTTACCATATGTAATGATCTTGTAAAACCTATTCTCACTATATACCAGCATCAAAATATGCTGTTTGTTCAATAGGCACGTTATGATTCAATGTATAACACCAGCAATATTGCTTAAAGAAGTGTCCAATGACAACTATTTAATTCATTTATTTATTGAATTAATTCATGTTTAGTATGGCAATAGCACGCAACTCACCGACATGTCACACTGTATTTTCTCATAAGACAGTCTGAGCACAGAGCTGCCAGCTTGCACAGGCGCCAGATGGAAGCTGTAGCTCTGGGCCACATGGCCCTCCCCAGTCATAGCCAGCTGGAGATCGTTAACATATCTTTCTCTCGGCATCTCCATTTCCTGGGCCTCCCTAGTGACATCCTCCTCTGAAACTAAAGACAAATCACAAAGTCACATATGTACGAAACATAAGAAAAAGCGTTTGAGATTGTTTTGAGGTAACGGATGTGTTTAATCTGTCAGTAAATGATCGTACCTTCACCACTCCATGCAGAGACACCATCAGAAAGCAGAACAACAAAACCGGTGCCCAGGTCTTTGCTCCACTCTATCTTGAGGTAGAACGTGCATTCAGGTTTAGACACTATAGAAATTTGACGTACCGTCACCTCCATAGCTAAATATGAAACACAAAGATAAAATGGAAATAAATGAATTAGAGTATGAGCTTTACATCAAGTTTCCTGCACAAATTATTATAATTATATAACTATAAACTATTTATTCATTTTGTGCTAAATCATTCCTCTGAGAGAAATATAAAAAAGCATAAGTATGTCTTCTCTCACAAAAAGAGAGACTGAAAGAATACAGTATGCTCCACCATAAACAATAGTTATTCATTCATTCACATGACTGTGCTAACCTAGCCGTTACTCTACTTTTACTATAGAGCAGAAAGTCCAGGGTTCAAATCCTGCCTCTGCCAAAACAGTCCGTTTGTAAATCGCTCTGGGTAAGAGTGTCTGCTGAGTGCTGTAAATGTAAAATCTATTCATTTTCTAACAAAGAGAAATCTTCATGCCACAGATTACTAGCAATGGCTAGTAAAACTAAACTTTGTGAAACTTTCATAGTTTTCTGCATAAACTGTCAAATAACACCTGTTGGTTTCCAACAACATCCATATCCAGCTTCAGTTTCTGAGCAGCACTTGCAAGACATGCCACAGTTACATACGTACGCCACCAGCGCCACCCAGCGGCGTGGAGAGTGTGTTTGTTTCGTTTTTAATGCCATGAATGGCTTCTCGTCTTTATACATGACAGAAAGTTTAGTATAATTTGTTTATCTATGTCAAAGCTGAGACTTATTTTGGGGACATTTGACATTTAGCATACAGTTTATTTCTTGTTCATTTTCTATAAAGAAGAGTTAAAGTTCATTTTTGCTTATAAATTGTGCTTATAAATAAAACACACCACTAACACCACTCACACACCACTAACACACTGCTAACACCACTAACACACCACTAAAATCACTAACACACCACTAACAGACCACTAAAATCACTAATACACAACTAATACACCACTAACACACCACCCTCACACTACTAGCACACCACTAACACTCACTCACACTCACTCACACACCACCCTCACACCACTAACACACCACTCACGCACCACTCGCGCACCACTAAACCCACTAACACTCCTCTCACACCACCAACACACTCACTCACACACTCTCACACACTCACACGCACACACAACCCCGCCCATATTACCATTGGACAGGCAGTTGAGAGAGAGTCTAGCTTTACTGGAAATGGACTTCACTGAGTTTAAAGAGCACACTCAGAAAAAAATCCCAGAGCCGAGGTCCAGCAGCTAAAGAGAGAGAGCCACACCAGCATAACAGAGCTCAGGGAGAGTATACAAGGGCTACAGCAGGAAAACCAGAGCACATCTCAGTTATAAGGTGAACACATAAAGACAGAGAAATCTTTAGCATCCCAGCTGCACTTCATCAAAGGACAAATCCAGATGACTAGACCACACCCCTCAACATCCACACACACATACACCCTCAGACACACATCCTCAACGAGAAACACACAGCCATCACAAATATAAACCCTCTAAACAAATAAATAAGCCAAACATCACCAAATTCACCCACCAAACCAAAAAGTGATCCTTCACCTGACACACACAAACCTGCTGCTGAGAACCCACCTCCCCCTGAAAACAACACCTCTAAACCAGCAGAACCGAACCCAAACCCTCAAGTTCCTGAATCCCCAGAAGCTCTTCCGAGGACATCGGGTGACAGCAAAATGCTGCAGCAGAACCAAACACGCACTCTGACTCCTCCAGAAGGAAACATTTGGAAGTCCTCAATGCATTATCATCCATACGGCACAAACGACCTCCACAGCCAGCGGAGTAACACATCGGAAGCAGCACGGAGAGTAGCAGAGAAGGCCAGCACCGAGTTCCCAGAGAGCTGCACTGTGATCTGCACCCTACTGGCTCGCTCCGACACACCACCACATATCATATACGGAATAAACACAGAGATCAACAGAGGATGTACCACATTACCTAACGTTCATCTGGCTCATCACCCTACCATAACACCCCACCACATGTACACAAGGACAGCGTCCGAATTTTTGCTTTGGGCCGTAACACCACTACATCACCTGCAGGGGTCATCAGACCACATCCCCTGTATATGCCCAGGTATCCCCTGCCCTCACCTACGAGGCAGCAGTGGCTCCGCCCCCACCACTCCCAGCTCCAGCCCCCAAGCTACCACCATAGAACTAGGAGAAAATAAAAACACGCGCTACACACTGTGCACTAATCTGCTGAGAATGTAAGAACTGTGATTATACACTGTTTACATGACATAATATAGATATAACCTACTAAGCAACAAATAACATCTGTTATCTGTTATGTCTCGCCGGACAGATCTTTTATTTGAATAATTCTAAGCTCTTTTAATGTGTTCGTTTTGCATTAGTAGTTGGAACATCCGGGGTCTCTACTCCTTCGTCCTTCGTCCTTCTCATGGTGTCGTAAGGACACACCTATCCACTGACGTGACTCTGGAGGAATTTTGGTGTGGGACAGAGGAGAACAGGCCAAATACATCTCAGTCTTAAAACATTGCTGGCTAAAAATTAACAAAGCTATTGGCTTATCAGAGACAGAAAAGTATCTATGTGCTGTTTACACTCCTCCTAGAGAGTAACTACCTAACAAATCTCCAAGCAGAGATCAGCCTTTTCCAGACCCAGGGAAATGTGCTGCTGTATGGAGATTTCAATGCTCGAACAGGAACTGAACCAGATCATATCAACCCACAGGGTAACAAACATGTGTTTGGTCAGAATCCCCAGTACCTCACACCAACCCTCAAACAGAGAAACAACCTAGACAGTACTTTAAACCAAAAATAGGAGCGGGATCAATCTCACTGTAAATAAACGCAACATTTACCAAAAAGCAGCTTCTATGACTGGTCTCGAGAAGGAAAAGAAAAGAAAACAAGCAAAGAAATTGGCTAAAGAAAAATGGTTTGTTTCAGAATGTCAGTCAATCAGAAAAGAATTAAGAAACCTCAGAATTAAGAATTAAGAAATACACAATCCAAAAAAAAAACTACATTATACAAACCAAACACTCAGAGAACTTGAAGCTTCTTTAAAACAAAATCAGTTCTGGGAAATGTGGAACAACAAAACCACAAGAGCTAGGCCTACCTAACCAAAATGGCACAATCTGGGAACAACATTTTGAACACCTATAAAAAGAAATTACAGAAAAACATGCTCATTCCAACTACAATGTGATCACACAAACATTACAAACACTCAAAAATCCGATCAAAGACAATCAGAACCCACTGGATTATCCAATAACGTATGAAGAATTGAATCCAAAACTACAAACATTAAAATCCAAAAAAGCTTGTAGCCCTGATAGCATCAGAAACGAAAAATAGCACTCCTGAGCAACAGGGGGCGATACTCAAGTTATTCAACCTTATACTAACTGCAGACTGTTTTCCTGACATCTGGAGTCAAAGACTCATCACCCTCATCCATAAGAGAGGAGACAAATTGGACCCAAATAATTTCAGAGGCATCTGTGTGAGCAGTAACCTGGGGAAAGTGTTTAATAGCATTTTAAATAGCAGAATTCTGACTTTCCTTAACGAACACAATGTCCTGAGCAAAGGTCAAATTGGCTTCCTTCCAAATCACAGAACCACATTTACACCCTACACACCCAAAACCGAACCAAACATGCAAAAGTTTTTGCTTGTTTCGTAGATTTTCAGAAAGCATTTGATTCAGTTTGGCACGAGGGACTTTATTATAAAAATCTATGACATTATCAAATCGATGTATTTGGAAAACAAATGTGGGGTAAAAATTGGAAACAAACGTACAGAATTCTTCACTCAAAAAAGAGGAGTGAGACAGGGCTGCAGTCTGAGCCCAACATTCTTTAATCGTTACATTAATGAGTTAGCGGTGCAGTTGGAACAGTCTGCAGTCCCTGGACTCGCCCTACAGGAAGGGGAAGTGAAGTTCCTGCTCTATGCAGATGACCTGGTGCTGCTGTCCCTGAGTGCAGAGGGATAACGGCAGCATCTGGAACTGCTGGAGAGGTGTTCGATAGTGTTATTCAGCTCATTGTGCTGTATGGGAGTGAGGTGTGGGGTCCACTCGATCTGCACAACTACATTACATGGGACAAGCATCCAACAGAAAGAGTACATGCTGAATTCTGTGGATCCATCTTGGACTTTGCCGATTTCCTCTGTCAATAAACATGGGGTAAAGAACTTTAAAATGCTGGATGCATTTAAAAAGCAGTCCCAAGGAAACGCTTCATTTTAAAGCTCTACAGAGCCAAGAACAGAATCCCGAAAAGAGCTCCATCAGTCAGCTGGTTGTGAGACTAATTAACCCGCTAACATCAACACCAACAAATAATCTAACTACAACTACCACAACTAACCATCAGTCTCACTCCAGCACTGCTTTAAACCCCAAACCCAACATTAATCAGATCATCCAAAAACAAATCCTGACCAAGTACAGACTCTGTGCCCACAGCCTGGCTCTAGAAACGGGCCGCTATAAAAAGAGCTGGATGCCCAGAGTGTGTGTGCACTGTACGACAGGGGAGGTCGAGACAGAGACGCACTTTCTCCTTCACTGTGAAAAATACCAAACGATTAGAGACATTTACCTAAACAAATTTCATCAAATTATACCAAATTTTAAAAACCAAAGTGAACTGGGCCAGGTTAAAATTTATTCTAGGTGAGGGAGGCACAGTAGCTCTCGCTGCTAAATATGTAACAGCCTGTCACCGCCTGAGAGAGAGTGGGTAACACACACACACACACACACACACACACACACACACACACACACACACACATAGGATTGTAATTGCTAAAATGACTTATTTTAATTTATATTCTCCCTTGTAACTAGAAATGTTACCCATTTATGTCGATTATTAATATTACTTTAATGTATTTATTAATTAGGACTGTTTTTAAAAAAAATGTTCTTGTGATGCGTTTGTTACTAAATGTGTAAATGCTTTGGCAACACTGTACCAACCACAGTCATGCTTTCACTCTTCCCCTTTTTAAAAAAATGTTGGTTCTTGGCTGTTATTTACATTTACGTCAATTAGCAGATGCCCTTATCCAGAGCGACTTACAATTCATACAGTTTCATACATACATATTCATATATTCATACTCATTCATACTTATTCATACTCATTCCTGGTCAAGCTTTGTCAACTTGGCAACCCCATGAAGTGGCCAGATGCTGCCATTGTTTCCACTGTAGTCTACAGAAGCTGTTCATACTCATTGGTTTTTACTTATTGAGACTGAGAAATAATTATAGCCTATCGTTATGGCGGAATATACAGTAGTATGTCGAACACTTCTTTTAAAATAATATTTTTAACACTGTTGGTCCTTGACCCTTTTCTTTGAGGGAGCTGTATCACGGCAGTTCAGACCCCAAATGAGCAGTACAATCTTGTGTGAAGAACAGTTTCTTGTGCTTTTGCTTTATTTTATTTAGAGGGTGAACAAGCTTATAAAGGGCTAAATTGTTTTATACTCTAAATTTCCATATGAACTTTATGGACCTCAAAACTTTTAATGACGGAATGTTCCAGATGTACCACGCATGTTTTCAAATTTCTGTCTTCCAGAATGATTTTTTTTCTGGTTTTTTTTCCCTTGTGGTATCCTGTCACATAGCCATGATATTTAATTTGGTATTTTAACCACTTGACTGTTACATCTGGCTTGATGTCAGAAGACTATTATTTGTCATCATGACTGGAGCAGCTGTAAAACAAGCAGTGAAAGCAGCATTGTTGTAAGTCTTCACTCAGAGGAGCAACGCTTTTTTAAATAGAGTAATCAATATAAAACAGATGGCGACAAGACTGGCGTTTTCTGTTCATGGCAGCAGATTTGTGTGCCATTATGTACATGAGCTGGCATGAGAAACGCTGAAGAATTGTGCCCATTAATTAAGTTCCTTTTTTGTTTTAATCCCCGTTCCAATCTCACGCAAGCTGAGATTGTGTGGCAGAATTTACGCCTACGTGTGATCAAACAATGGCAGGGCAGCCAAATCCAACTCTGTATACATCACTCTAGCTTTTCCCTTTTTCAAAGAATCATGCATCTGTAATATCTGTATCTGTAGTATCTGTTATAAATGTTATATGACCAGTTCAAAGTGCAGCTGAGGGCCACAGGATTTCCTGCACATATCGCTGATCTGTTAGTGCCTTTCGTATCACTTCTAACAGGCGTGGCTCCTCAGACCATCACACCAACCGTTTGAGTAGTGTGTCGCTCCACAACAAAGGCAGGATTGAAGAGCTCACCATATATATATATGGTATATGGTGACACACCCCATCTGACGTGTTCAAATAAACGAAATATTTATGTATTATATTTAAAGTAATGATGTAAAATGAAATGAAATCAGATTAAGTCAAGCCATTGACTGAAGACTCTGGCCTGGGCTTTCTTTCCGATGATTTGCTTGTTTATTACTATTATTACTACTATTATTATTATTCAAAGTGGCAGTGGTGGAGATAAAGCTGTAAAATGAACATTTGCGAGGACAAATATGAAAATGCTTGTCATTCCGAATAGAAGAGATTCTAATAAAGATATAATTGTTGTTAGTGACCAAATGAAAGTTTTTTTTAAATTGAATTGAGCTCATCACGTAATTCGGCTAGATCAGGGTTGTACAGTTTTAGTGCTGGGGACACATTTTGTTGATTTCCTGGTCTAAAAGCTTGAGTTCTCTCTAAATTGCATCGTTTAAATTGGTGTATTACAAATAGGAACTGACCTAGATATCCTGAACTCTGTGGAACTATTTGGAAAAAAGGCTACCCCTCGCCTCAGTTTGTAGCTAATGTAAAAGACCGCTATTAAATTTATATCATGCGATTTATATCCTAGAACTCTGAGTGTACTATATCTCAATTATCCTTCCATACTCCTGACTGGGCCTGTCTGATCATGAGGTTATTATATTTATGGGGACGTGTGTACACTCCCTCAGGCTGTCAGACATGATGCTTTGTAACTGCTGTAGCGGCTCTTTGGCTGAAATGCTATTTATCTTTTTTACCTTGTCGGAGAAAATCAGTCTCAGCACAGAAGATCACACTGTAAGCCCTTCATTCACTCTGCCCTCCTATAAAGTATGACACCTGACAGTGTTACCTGAGAGCGTTCCTTTTTGAATGCCAGTCCCTATTTTTTGTGGAAAAATGGGCTTCTAAATCTCTTTATTTGACAAATGCAAAAATGTGTAGTAATGTTGTTATTGTATATATTATGTCTACAATAACGTTGTTAACTTTAGACTTCTGCTGGAACTAAAATAAAAGTATGAATTATAAATCATCCATTTGGTAGCTAATAAGCAAGTGAAAGGTGTAACATTTATTTAATCGTTAATTACTTGTTAATTGCTTAACAAGTTGTTAATTAATGTTGTCTGATCTTCATCAGGTTTATTATATTAGACAAGCATATTCTGCATAAGTTAATAACACTCACAGAAGGTCCTCAGTTCAATCCCAGGGTCCCCTCTGTGCGTCTGTGTTGGTTTACTCTGGGTACTCAGGTTTCCTCCAACAGTCCAAAGAGGTGTTTTAAGGGATAATAATTTCATAATGGCATAT
>JAUZST010003564.1:0-17056 GCA_034779995.1 Parotocinclus haroldoi | reverse complement strand
TCTCTCTCTCTCTCTGCCTGTCTCTCTCTCTCTGCCTGTCTCTCTCTCTCTCTCTCTCTCTCGGCCTGTCTGTCTCTCTCTCTCTCTCTCTCTCTCTCTCTGCCTGTCTGTCTCTCTCTCTCTGCCTGTCTCTGTCTGTCTGTCTGTCTCTCTCTCTCTCTCTCTCTCTCTGTTTCTTTCTCTCACCCTGGGCGTGTGGACGTGTGCTCACTAATGATTGGAGTCAGTTAGCTCTGGTGCCTACAGTAAGTACCCCTCAAAGATGCATAACCTCTTCATTTTCTCTCTCTGTCTCCATCCCTCTCCTGACTGTAATTTGGAGCAGCCAGCGAAAACGTGCTCGTGCACCAGTTATTCCAGTGTAAGCTGACTCCGACCGGCTCGCTACTGCCTCCAACCCAGCGGGTTCAGTTGCGCAGATCCAAAGGTGCTCTGCTACTGCACATGGCCAGCCCATCCAGCCCATCCAGTCCAGCCAGAGATGCCACAAGCAAGTACCTAGAGCTCAGAAAGGTACTGTTTTCAGGGTTGGTGTTATTATCCCTTCTGTAACTTGCAAATAATCGTGACTTCAATTCAAATGTAAATAGCGTAAGTAAATGTAGCGAGACCTTTCTAGATTTGTGAGTGTACAAATAATCCATATAAACATGTTTACAAAAACATAACTGAGGACTCTGTCACAAACAAGCCTGTAGTCAATAAGCAAGTGGACCAGAACAAGCAGTGCCTTTTCCAGGGCTGAGGTGAGCCCCTGTATTTTTAGCTTATTGAGCGTGCAATGGGAAATGACCTAAATTGGACTCTGCTACCCCAGATACGCTCATTACGTGGCATTGATCTATTTTCTTACTGCAGTGGCCAAGCCTTTCAGGGTTAACACACTTCTCACTTGATTTGGCTTGAATCTTTTTTTTTTTTATCTCGAGTGCTTCATCTTTGTCTATTTACATTATATCACTAAAAGTATTTGGACATCGTTCATTCAGTTATCCAATCACAGACATTGCTAACATAATAGAAATCAGTAGTAGTATCACTGTCTATGGAACAGAAGGTCCAGGGTTCAAATCCCACCTCTGCCCAGCTGTTACTCTTGGTCACTTGAGCAAGTCTATAACAGGGATTGTAACACTGTATCAACTGTAAGTTACTCTTGATAAGAGAATTCTCTTAAATGCATTACATTTAAATGTACAGAATACTGTTATTTACCCATACACAAAGCACGGCTCTTAAAAAGAGCCAAATGGGTAACTGAACTGGATATTGTCTGATTGATTAAAAACTGTATGTTGTATTAGTCTGAGTGATTTGTTCTAGAACTTGAAGCTTCAATATAAATTATTGGGTGATTCAGGGGCTGTTTGTGAACACATTGTAGTAATGACCCTAGTTTTAGTCCCAATGGTGTCTTCTAGATTAGCATTGTACAGCAACAGTGGGACTGTGGTGCCTAGTCGTTAAGGAACTGGACTATGGACCAGAAGTTCAGCAAGCAAATGTGACAAGCAAATGTTATGTTAATGTCTGATCAGCATTCATTTTGTTTGTCTCATTTCACAGTACTTCAGGGATGTCCAAAGTCCATTTTATTACATTCTTAGTGATCCACCGGCACGTTTCATGCATACTTTTCAGTCCACATGACGTCCAGACTGGCTGTTTGTGTAACTACAGCTTTCAAACCAGACCTACATATTGACACTTTGTGCACAATGTTGCAATTTCCACTTAGGGGTGCACTTACTTTTGTTGCCAGCGGTTTAGGCATTAATGGTAGGGTGTTATTTTGAGTGCACAGCAAATTTACACTATTATACAAGCTGTAGACTGACTACTTTACATTGTGTCAAAGTTTCATATGTCCAGTGTCCCATGAAAAGATCTAATGAAATAGTTACAAAAATCTCACATTTGTGATATACTTAATGTCTCAGTGCAGTCAGTCTTTATTTGCATAGTCTAGCGTACAGTGTGACTACAGGCATAAAGAGAAGCCAATGTATTATGAGATTTAAGTCAATTTAAGTTGTCTCGTGACCAGGCCTGTGAGTATCATTCAGTACTTAAGATGCTAGGCCACTCTATAATTCTCCAGTCTTTGCAAAATGAGTATACTGCTTACATAAGCGCCAGCTACGATCGCACAGCACCAAGCGGATGCCAAGGTTAAGTACCATTCTAACGTCTCGAAATAAAAGGCCGAACAGAGTGGTCTGGTTTAGTTCAAATCGAGTGGAATGATGGCAGTTGAGTTGAATTGAAAAGGCTGAAAGTAATGGTTTGTTAGTAAAAGGATTAGTCTTCATGACTCGAGTGGTGGAACGGCAAAGCGTTCGGCTTTTGCATTTACATTTATGTCATTTAGCAGATTCCCTTATCCAGAGTGATTTACAACTGATACAGTCTTACAACCCAAGCAATTGTTGTTTAAGGACCTTGTTCAGAGAACAATATGGCAACTTGGCAGAGGTGGGATTTAAAGTCTAGACCTTTTGGTCCATAGTGCAGTCGCTTAACCACTACGCTACCTAGTCTCTCATGTATATGATATGATGAAGGACAAAAGCGGCCAGGCAATGGTAAAAAAAAATGCAGGGGTACATATGTATGTGATATGATGCTGCCTTGGTAATGCTGGTAATTTGCGGGTTCAATGGCACTAAAATGAACATCCAATTTACTAAAACTGTATACAATTACACACATTCCACCTCTTAATTACCCTCTCTTTTTTACTCTTGCTGGCTGTAAAATGTTCTACATGTATAGGCCATCTAAGGGCAATGGAACCATTTTGAACTTAGATGTCTTCCTTGTCACATTTCTTTTCCTTTCCACTATCACCATAGGCATGCTTACTTGCTTATCCTAGACCCATAGCTGTATGCTTAGAGCCTGTTGTATGATTTTTACCTTCTGCTGGAAATGGTGCCAGTAGTCCTGGTCTTCTAATTGGATGATGCTGCATGTAAATGTTATAAATGTACTGTAAGAGGAATTTTTGTTTCAGTGTTTAATTACAATCTGCTTTTTTTTATAAAGCATCTAATGTGTTAATGATTGAAATGTTTTTGTAAGAGGATAAGGGCATCCAGACGTAAAGTCACCAGACAAAAATTTGTCGTGTGAGTCATTTTCCTCCTGTAATCCTTGGAAATATTTTATCGGTGCTGATCCTGTCGAGTAAGGATTCCACCAGCCCATGCTACGCTAATGCTTTGCCTGCAAATTGCCCTTTTTAAATGCCTTTCCATGCAAGTGTCTCATTTGTCATAGGAATGACATTCTAATGCAAGCAATATTCATCAAACCTTAATTTTGTTACACTGTCTAACCCACAATTCACTGGGTGCAGACAGGGGTACAAACGGCCTCTGGAGTACAAGGTTCTATAATGACACCACTTGCTGACCTTACACCAAAAAATAGACCCACAACAATGAGTTGTTGCTGTGTAATGATCACAGTTCCCTGCCCTGCCTTAACACAGTATGCTGTAAAATTCTTAGGTTTTATACTGTATAATGATACCAATTAAAGTTAGTTTGTAATACTAATTTGAAAAGTTGAAAGGTAAAATGTCAAACCGCTCACTTGGAGGTATGGGTCTATATGGTTGTAAAGCTCGTTGGAAACAGAAATGCAGACAATTTTTAACTTGACTTGAAACATGAACACTTGGTCTGCACATTTTATTCGGAACCAGGTCGTCGGGCAAGTAACTGCGTACTTACCAATTATCTGAAATAATTATATAAGGTGTAAGATATAGTCAGGTAAAATGTAGTTCAAGTATGAAAACCCTTTATATTTCTTCTAAGCTGCATTTGTCTAGTGCCTGCTGGATTATTTCTCAGGTCAGGCTTTACCTGCTGAAGATAGATCTGCTAGATGCAGCTTTAGTCTTTTGTACTGTCCGTGTATTAATCCTTTTCTGTCCCCTTCAGCTCATGAAGAAGAAAGGAGCCTCATCATTCTTGCAGAAGCTGGAATCTTGTGGTCCAGTCACTGTGGCAGTGCAGCTGAGGGTGAGTTTCCCATGTCACTGATGTAGAGGTCATGATCTTATCGAAGTATACAATAATTAAAGACAGGATGTGATGAAAAATAGTTTAATGGCAGATACAGTTGACCAGTGGAGATGGAGACCTCTGCACCATTTTTATCATATGGAAGTAATTTGTTACATTCTCATCAAAGTGGTGTTGTTTTTTGTTTCCATATTACAAATGAAGCACGTATTCAAGTGCATTCTCAACTTTAGTTAGTCTGCTTTATCTTAGTAGCTTCGTAACAGCTCTTTGTCACTGTAGGTATCTAATTTAAGCAATGGGTAACAAAGGATCTCAAGCCTAAACGAATTGATTAACTGAGAGAAATAATCACCTACATTCAGCCATCCTTTTAACCAACATGTTAGTTTACAAACCAGTAATAAGTCTGAAACTCAGGTATGTGTGACATGATTGAGAGAGTGAGATAATGAGAGGGAGTGAGTATATCAATGCATAAACCTCATGGGTTACACCTACCTGTCATCAAACCTGTACAGGGAGGATTCCAAATAGAGATGTGCAATAAAGAGGAAAAACAAATTTGGTATGAAAATGGTATTGTCTGGCATTTTGTCAATAATCGTTATTAGACGATTATTTTGCAGTGTATATCTTAGGTCTTATATATTCAAAAGTTGCTTAAACCAATCTCTAACACGACTGAATTCAGCACGGGGTCTTTGGCGATGTAATTGGTGATGGTGGTGGCATTTATGGTTTGCCATCTGTTGCTGCTCCTGCTGTTAGGCACATTTTGGTTAATTCACAGATGGTGAAATATTTTTGTTGTCATTAGCTGTCGATAACAGCAACCAATATCTAACATACTCCCCCACGCCGTCATTAGATAGAACACTAGCTTGATTTGTGCATCCGGTGAATATGTGAACTCAAGCATGTTATTGAATGTTCTATTGCAAAGGGATGATATCAATAATTAAGATATTACCATAGACAATGCATCCTAGATTTCATCAAGATTTTGTGTTTTCCATCAATTGTAGCCCAATATGATAGGGATAATTCCAGTTCCAAATTGGCTGGGACATGCTCGAAGCTGTTGGAAAATAACTTAACGTTACATTAGGCAGTTTATCACACACTAAACTTTTGAATTCAGCTTTGATTTACTCAGTGAATTAACAGTGGATAAATGGTGTAAACATATGGACATAATAAGGAAAAAACTCTGAAAGTAACAATATGAATGAGGACAAACATATTTTGAATCATCAATATATAATTGAAAAAAGTTCTACATCACACTTTAAAATGGAAAATGTGAATTATTTTTTCCAGTTTTTAGTTTTGTTCTACTTCCCAACGGTGGAAGCTTGACAAAGTTCAGATTTAATTCTTGCACCCTGTGACTCATAATCCAGTTTCTTAACCGCTAGGCTACCACAGTCCAAATAATATTATTAATTACTAATTAACTAATTTTAAATAACTTTAACTGCTTATTTAATCAAGTTGTCACAAGTATAAAAGCAATAATCCAGTGAATTTATCATGAGCTAGACAGCCGTACAATGATAGCCCTTAAGTTCAAAACAAATAACCAAAAACAAAATGGAACAGAACTACAACAACATAAAACGAGGACAAACCAGAGAATGACGTACACCTGTTGCGTTACTGGTTACCCAGTCATGTGGTGGTGGGCTAGCCATTGCTGTCACAACTCCAAGGATCAGTTTTCAAAGCTCTGAGTTGTAATAGCAAATACTGACAGTTTTTATGAGATAATAACTTGTACATAAGGAGATTCTAATTATCATTCTTTTTATAGCTCTTTAGTGACGCAACAGTCTAACATGCTAGTCCACCACTATAGTAATCCATGTACCTGGTAGTCCATTTGGTTGGCTGTGGCCGAGGGAGGGGAGGCTTGCTGGAAAATCATCCTCATCCTGACCATGAAATGCATGAAAAAACAAATATAGGCAGCATAAATGCAGCACAAGGCTTTAGGGTCAGGTGTGTAGGTGTTGAGTGCTAGCTTGTGTTTTTAAATAAAGACCTGTGAAGTACTCTTTGTAGAAATACTGAATTGCAGCTATTAATAGTAGTTAAATCATATCCAAAGAGTGCAAAGCCAGACCTCATCCTAATTCGGACCAGAATGAATCACGTCTTTCCCATAATTCAGTTTCTGGATTAGAAAATAGAATGTTGGCTATTTATATATAAATCTAATGATTACGCGATTTCCTTGTGCGCACAAGGCCAAGTCTGTGACGCTCAGCTTGTGTGTCTATAGAGCTTGTAGGCTCCGCAGCACGGTTGGTGGGCGGTTAAAGATTTGGGCTGTGCTGTGTGTGCGTGGGTGGCGTGTAGGAGAGTGAGCCTGTGGTTTTGGACGCCACTGCGATCTGTGTGAAGCTTTAAACGTATCATCCGGTTAAATCAGTAGTGTTCTTGTCTATTATGAACCTTGTGGGCTGTGCAGTGCTTCTTGTGGGCAGTGAGAGTTTTTGGCATCTGAGTGGGTGAGAGAATGTGTGGTTTTGGACACCGGTGCAATTTGTATGAATGAACAGGAAACAAAAGCAAGGCTGCACGAGTGCCTGGCATCTTACACACACGCGCCTTCGTGGAGTAGGCCCTTCGGTGATGTCAGGACGCACACAAACACACCACCCCCCCCTTTCTCGTATGCAAAGAACCCTTTGTGTTTTTCAAACTGTAGAGGTGAACACACCCACCTAATTAGACTGCAACACAGACACACAGACACACACTAAATGACTTCATTTCCATTACCGCACCACTTACGCACCACTCATATCAGTTGACGCAAATGTGAATTTGTGCCAGGCAGGAGTTCCAGCGCTTCCTTTGGACAAAGGACTTTCCACTACTACTTTGCACAAAGACCGAACTATACCCTTTGTGCGTTTTTTGAGGTGCTGGAAGAAATGATTGTCTGAAACTACTGAACTACTAAACAGCATCACTATTAAGCACTGCGTCTGATCCTCCTCCTAACTGAAATAGCTGCGAATGTTGTTGCGGCGGTTGTTTGGCTCGATGAATATGTGCTCAATGCCTAATCCTGTTAGATCTGAGCCTCCCTCTCGTCATTCCACTCTTGAAATGTCAAACGTATGACCAGCAGCCATGCTGACTCAGCCTCAAGGCCTATGAAATCATCATTGTGTAACAAGGATTAAGAGGTTGCTTGTGCACTTTTTTAGATTACACCTTTCATTTTTCTAACTTTGCATTTTAACACAGCAGCATTGTGTCAAGTTCACTTTTTGATAAGGTGTGCACTTTATTAAAGGTTCTGGCAATGTAATTGCTTTCGGTTGTTTCTCCTGTATTCAGCAGTAGAGAATATTGTTTAGTGTTTGCGTCTAGGTTGCAAAAAAAGAATTATTTCCATGAGTACATTGTGATCCTGCATTAAAAAAAACTCCAATGGCATATTTTGTTGCCAGATCAATTTTTACAATGAATGGAACACCAGTCCACCATGGAACTGAGTAGGGGTAGTTGCAACACTATCGAATTATTCCTCATTCTAATTGTGGACTGTGATGGTGCAGCATTTAAGGACCAGAAGATTCACGGTTCATGTAACAGCATTGCCAGGGTGCCACTGAGAAAGCCTTTTAATCCACAGTTGTGTAGATCGCACATTTGTATAAGCTGTATATCATACTGGATGGGACTCTGTGTTGTGGTAGGTTAGTGTTTTTTCTGATTATTGTTTTTTACAGTTGTCTTTTATCTGTTCTTTTTGTGTCTGTACAGAACTCTCTATCAGAGATAAATGCAAAGCTCCAACTTTGCACTCCTCACTTTGTGCACTGCGTGAGGCCTAACAGCTCAGGCCAGGCCGAGGCGTTTGACAGTACACTGGTGTCCACTCAGCTGCAGTACGTTGGGGTTCTGGAAATGGTGCGCATGATCCGCTATGGCTACCCAGTGCGAATGGCCTTCAGTGGCTTCCTCAACAGGTATGATCTATGACCTCATAAAAGCATTATTGTATACATTCTCTCTTCACTTTTAAGTACACCTAGTTCCCACTTAACGTAAGTAGGTAGTCTCATTTTTAAGATTGTCCAATTTTTAATATTTAAACTTTGATAATAAACACACAAATACACGTTCAGTAGACACCTACATTTTGAGTTTAGAACTGATCAAATGGACAATGAGTATATAAACAAGGACGCCTACCTAATAATAGTAAAAGTGATTGTGAGTGTATTAAAGAGGTTTTAAATATTACTCATTGCTGAATATTCTAATTTTTCAATGTGACCATTCATTCTTAATGTTAACGGTCCTGCTTCATAATGCAATTTTAAATTCTAAAGAACCCAGATATCTTTACGCACATTAGCATGGATACTGTATATTGATATTGTCGTACTAATACATTTTATTTTGCGGATGCTATTCTGTTTGCCAGTCCTGCTTGTGTTTACCCTGTCAGACATGATTCAAATGATTAAATTTTATTTAAACACAAAGATGGTGAAAGGTAATTACGGTTATATGGCAGTGTTCTGGATTTTACACATCTTGACACATGCACATAACAGTTGTGTGTGATGACAAGACCATACTGGTGCAATAAACTAGTTTAGTGCACTAAAAGGAAAGCGTCCCAAAGAGCGTACTGACAGTCAGATGACACAGGGACCACGTGGATGCAACAGCCAGATACAATTCTTAATCAAAAAATAACAAAGGCATAAAAGTGGTTGACCCCTTGACATTTTACCATGCCAAGGATGTTACCCAACCAAACCTTTTTAGTTCTAAATGCCAAGTCACAAATATATTTATAACACTGCAATTTCTCTGACATACCCAAATTGAAGTGAGGTGTTTTGTTGCTAGGTGTTTGTCACTACCAGTGATTTATGGTCTAGCTGTTGTTCTATTTACTTAGTTTCTGTTATTTGAAGTATACTGTTCGCACAAATTAGGGGAAATGTCAAATTGAAATACAGGTATCGCATAATAAAATATCCCCTAATCTTTCTGTACAATGTATCACTAGATAAATGAATTTTGCTCTTATATTTAACATCTGAGCCACTTAAGGAGGATGGGTCCCTTTTGAGTTTTAGTCCTCCCAAGGTTTCGTTTAGGGAGTTTTTCCTTTCCACTGTTACCCTAGGTTTTGTGTACAGGTACGCAATTTAATGTTGACCAAAGTGGATTTTGACTGGACTTTACCACAGTCACATTGTAGTTTAGTTACATTGCACATACTGTTTTATTGTCATTTATTAAAATACATTTAGTACTGTTCTGTACAAGACAATAACCCTTATCTTTGTATTTCAAAACATTTACTGAGAACGGGAACTAGAGTACAATGCTACGGTTTTTTCCCCTTTTAAACTGTAATTGTTTATCTCTGTCAGCAGGTGTCGCAATGGTTCGCTTATATTAGTTTTCTGACATTTGGATGTAAATAAAATTGATTGAAGACAGATGTTTATTTCCTATTCCATTAAAGAAAACGGTTGCCCTCAGTAATGATGACATGCTAGTCAGTTGTTTACCCTAGATTTAAGCAGCTGGGTCAGGTCAGGTGAGATGAAAGTTGATTAAAGTAGATGAATTGAAAGGGTTAGATGTGTACTGCTCATCTGCAGCTCCAGAGATGTCTTTTATGAACTGGTGATTTAGCTCTGGTCAGCCATAGCGAGGGACATCATGAGTGCTAACGGCTTGGTTTAAGAGTGTGAAAATGGATTTGCTCCAGATCTGCGAGAGGTCAGCCTGATCTGAGTCAAATGGCGCAGAACAGGGAACAAAGGGAAAGAAAAAGTGATGGGGTAGCCTCAAGCAAGGGGGTTGGTGACTTAAACGAACTTGAGGGAGAGCACAAATTTAAAAGCCTCATGTTCTCTCTGTCATGAAGGTGAGAGGGGGTCGCGTTGTTCTTTCTGTCAGTTCTCGGTACATTGTGCCTTCGCTCTCATCATCATCTAGGAACACGCTGCCCTGATGTGTTACCCTGACATGCCATCTCTCTATAAAGCATGCACACTTTATTCTCAAAGATTTGAGCTGTTCCTTTCGGTAATGTCATTCCATCTTCACTTTCTTCCTGTGTAAACTTTTTCAGTGTTGTTTGTTCTCTTTTCTATAGTTGTTTCTCTCCTCCCAGTGTGTGTCTGTCTCACGTTTTCTGTGTAATAGATAAATGGATTACGGTAGCATTCCAATGAGACAATGAATCGGCACACCGCTGGTCACATGATGCTGGAAGTTTCCAGTTCTTTGTTGTAAACATCATGAATCTTTCTGCTGAGAGACAGACAGATTGGCAGACTCACTAGTAACAGAGACAGAGGACAGACAGAACAGTCTAGACTTTTAAATCATCATCTTCAGCCTGGTAACCCTGGGTTAAATACTTCAGTCTTGTGATTGTTTCGGGGCTGAAAAAATAACATAGCTCAGATTGTCTCGCGATAAGGGCTGATGTTGTGACTATGGAAAAAAAAAATGTTGCAGTAATCTTCTGGTGTTTTTTTTTTTTTTTCATTCTAGTAAACTTCTTTAAGAAAAATCATACCACATAAACCTAAAATAGCAAAATTGAATCGTTTGAGCATTGTAAACTTTGCATAAACTCAACAGTTCTCATTAGATGTAAACTAAAAGGCCTTATTCTACAGACGACCAAAAATTCAATTAAGTTTTTTGTTTCTTTGCACAGAACTTCAGTACCCTGGTGGGGTCTGGGTCCTTTCTGTGTGGAGTCTGCATGTCCTCCCTATGTCTGTGTGAGTTTACTCCAATGGTGGAGCAAGTGTGTTAGGGAAATCGGTGTCTGTAAAGTGTATGAATTGTGTGTGCATGCGTGCACCCTACAATGCATTTTCAGTGTGCAGTCTGGTATAAAACAACAGCAGGTCTCCACCATCATCACGAATAAGAAAAAAGTGTAACCTGGCCTTTATTAAAGTGACCTTTGCTGGTAGTCTCAGTTTTATGATGGGGATATGTTCTGACATATCCATCATAAACTGAATTTATCATAAACTGAAAACTTTTATATACACGCTGTCATAATTTCATATGTGTACTGTATACATATATACATAGTGCAACCTACTTTGGAACTGTTTAAAACACATTTAACCTACAGCTGGTCGAAGCCATTAAAGCTTATTTTATAATAATGCTAAATGAACAACATGAATGATTATTTCTCATCACTTTTGCCCCTATATCACATACTAGTTCTTCATTTAGCATGAGAGTGCAGCAGATTATTTTACTGCATATCATTTGCCTTAGAAAAAAAACGCAATACAGTATCCGTTGACTGTGTATTACCTGATTCCCATTGTGAAACTGCAATATCAGGTCTTGTCAATGTCAGGTCTGCATGTGGCAAAACGTGTGGAAACATTAATTCAATCCCTTTTTTATAAGCTTAATCCTGGACAGGGTCAGTGGAAAGCCTGCAGCATAGCTCACCAATCCATCATAAGGCTGTGTAGGAACATAAGGACAAAACTGCATTGGTTGTCAGTCTCTCGTGTGTTTGAGGGTCTTGAGTAGTCTTGATCACTTTCGCACCATTCTGAAATACTTATAATATTTAAAATATTATAGGAATATTTATATATGATCCAAAGAATCAGACTCCACCCCCCAACTAATCTTCTTGTTCTTTGTTGAACACTTTCTGTTCCTTCCGGATGTCAATCACACTTATTTGTCTGCCACCAGCTCTAACAGCAATTTCTCATTGTGACTATGCTTTCTCTGCCAATACAAGCTGTCCCTCATGCTTTTCTAGTCTTAATTATTTTTTATACTACTTCAACTAAGAACCAAATCCCAAATAACTGTTAGCAGTCCTGGTTTATTACAACTGTTCTTCCAAAACTCCCAAATCTCATTTTGCTTTCTATATCGAGTTACAGATAAAGGCCATGGTATGGCTACCGATATGGTTATACAGTGTAGTATACTGTATACTGCAGTGCAGCCTGTACAGAGACGGTGGCAACCACACTACTAACAACCTCAAACCACACTACACTCAAGCAGATAAAGTGGTCTCTGTAATTGGTTTTCCTCCTTCAAGTAAACAGAGATCGTTGAAAGTTAAACAGCTACTAAATGTCAATATATTACATATGAGCGTCTGAGCAATTTCTTTTTACTGCCAATTCAAACAGCTAGGCTATTTTTGTAAAATTGTTTCTTTTATAAAATTGTATGGTTATGTGATTTCACAGAAATTACCCAAATTGGAACCTACTTCAGGAAAAATAAACAATTTACTCCTATAAAACTTTATGAAAGTGAGATGTTATGGAAAAATCCCTATGTTGGTTAAATCCCTATGTTGCCAACTATTGGGCCAGTGATCAAGGCCCTAAATTCTCAACTCTCTCGTTCTGTTCTCAGTTGTATGCTGCCCTGGTTAAGAGCAACTGCTAAATGCTGTATATGTACATAATGTTTCTATGCTTACTGGTCACTTCAATAGGTATGCCTTGTTCCTACCTAGTTGGGTGTTGATTGCATAGTTTCAACAAGGTGCAAGTAACATTCCTTCAAGATTCTGGTCCATATTGACAAGAGGCATAATACAGTAGCTGCAGATCTGTCACCTGCACATCCGTGATTTGAAAATCTTCCGTTTACCCATATCCCAAAGGTGTGCTGTCACTGCTGATGCCATTTGAGTGGAGTGAACTCATTGTAATGTTCAAGAATGGACATGAGATGAGATACAAATGGGCATTGAGGCAAACAGGTTCCATATGGTATCTTATGGCAGATTTGCCTGCAGATGCTGCAGCTGGGCCTGTATATCCATCTGGCAACCAGGCAGGCTGAGGAAGTGTAGTAATTTGGCATAGACATTCCTGGGAAACCATTGCTGTGTGTGGGTGAACATTATCCTGCTAAAAAAATCCAGGTTTAAGCCCTGCCATGGCAGCATGGCTGCAGCATGCCCTGTACATATCGCTGAGCAGTTAGGGTACCTTGTATCACTTCTAGGGGTCCCTTGTTTACCCTACGCTCACTGAGGCCTCTATGCTCAGTCATGTCATCATCAGATCCCAAGTATGTAGTTTAGTCCCTTTATTTACTTATTTATTTATCTTTGTCAGTGACTTCACAATTGTAACTGGTTGCTGGTCTGCTCAGAGAATGCCCATTTCCGAGCTTTGCAACATGTCAAGTAGAAGATGGGTACTTTGTGGTGATAAAGAGATAGAATTGGTTAACTGGCTATAAAAATATTAATACTGAATGCATAGTTTCCATATATGCAATAAAGAAAATAAAAAAATCTAGGGTGGAGCTAGATTTGGCCTCACACTTATCATTTTTATTTCTGTTCTCATATTTAAATATTAGACATTTAGAGGTACCAGTCATCATGTTTTGTTATGTTAAAAAGCTGTGCCAGATGGACACTCACATTCATTGCTACGTCTTTTTTATTTACCAGAGTGAACTACCTATAGAGACAACCATGACTTGACATACCTTGACATCGTGACAATTGCATGGTTTGTTTTTTCTGAATGAGAGCATGTGTGTGTGTTTGTGCGAGAGAGCGTTTGCATCACAATAGTGCTGCAGCACGTCAGCCAGGGTCAGAAAGTCGGTGCACTAAGGCAGACAATGACAGAAAGGCCACCGATTGTGATGGAAATCATGTTTTTGACTAGTGTATGACCTTAGACTGAGGGATCAGGGTTGTTTGCAAATGCTATCACCACGAAGGCCTTTCCAGCGATGTTCCTTTGTTTGATAGACATGATGGCTCATTTAATCAACATCTTTATGCCCAGGTTTAACTGTAAGTAATAATTATAAATAAATAAATTAATGAATTAATTAATTAATCATCACCATACATTTTTACCTCATTTTTAGTTCTTTCCTTTTCCTGGACATGGTAGCAGGGTATGGTACCGATCCCAGAAAACATGGAGTACAGGCATAAGCATGCCCTGTTTAATATTCTAGCCCAATGCAGGACCAGCAGGGGTCTCTGTTTCAGTCAGAGATAATTATGACTGCACATGAAGAGAATTGAACTGCTGCACCACCTGAATTCCTAATAATAACAACATTACATGATAATAATAATAATAATAATTATGATAATTAAAATGATAAATATGATAAATATGATAAATAATAGTAATAATAATAGTAATAAATGAATAATAATTACAAATACTACTACTACTACTACTACTACTACTACTACTACTAATAATAATAATAATAATAATAACAATAGTCATAAATAATATTGATAATAATATTAATAAATAATTATTGAAATTATTACGTTCACACCCTCACCTACCCACTCATTCACTCACTTTGACACTTTTTAAAAACATGACTCATGTAACGTTTCTAACTACTGCGACAACATAAATCTACTGTATAATATCTATAGATAGTATATACTGTATGGAATTGCATTTAATAATAGTATTATTGTTATTAATAGGCATGGTTTTTCAGTGGTTAGCACAGTCAGCTTACATCTTCAGTACCTGGGTTTGAGTCCTGGCTCAGCTGCTGCTGGACAACATGGAGTTAGCATTTGAATCTTGCCCCATTTCAAGGCATATGTTTAGGTCATATGCTAACTCTAAAGTGTCCAAGAGTGTGCTTGTGTGTGTGTGTGTCTGAGTGCGATTGTGTTTTCCACATCCGTCCTTGTCAGAGAGTGCATATGAGAGTATGCCAACGAGTGCATGCGTATATTCGAGAGGGTGTCAATGACCGGATACAAATCCGAGCAATTGTCCGAGTGTGTGCATGTGTACGTTCCCAATTGTGTGTGCGTGCCTGTCTGCGTGCGTCTGGGTGAATGTGCGCCCTTGTGTGTCAAACCGTGTGTGCGTGACAGAGTGAGCATACGTGCGTGTGTCCCACTGAGTGGGCGTATTTGAAGGTCTGTGCGTGCCTGTATGTATGTGTAGTGTTTATAGTTGCAATGCCCTTAATAATATAATAAATAGTAATGGTAATAAGTGACAACAGTGATAATAAAAACAATCATGATTATAATAATTACAATATTACGAATCATAGTGTAATTATTGTTGTTATTTTTAGTAGTATTATTATTTGAATAACCCGACTCTACTGATTATCCATGAGGCTTTTGTTAATTGCTCATTAAAATGTACAAAACGTTATACAAACATGGTTAGAAACCTGCTTCTAAATGTTCTGTTTGTGCCCCAGATACCAGGAGCTGGTAGAAACCACAATGACAGATGGGAAGAAGATATCTGCTGAAGAAAAATGCCGCCATGTTCTTCAGCACTGCAAGCTTCAGGGATGGCAGGTAAGCATGAGCTTCTAAACAGCTTAACTTTAGATCTAGGCAAACTTATGTAAACATGTAAGATGGGTATTTGGTGGCCGTGGCAACACCTCAAACCTTTTTTGGATCGATGGGGGGGTAGGTATGTGGATGGGTGATAGGTAGATGCTTGGATAGATGGGTATGATGATGAATCATTTGCTAGATAAATAGATGGTTGGATGGCTGTATACACAGATGGATGGACTGTTGGGTGATGGGTAGATGGATGGATGGGAGGTTGGTTAGATAGGCAGATGGATGGGTGGCTGCATGGAGGATGGGTCGGAAGTACAATGGATTGATCTAATTTATGGCAGTTATTGACTCTTTTCTATTTTGAGTAACCTTCGTAACATTGGTTGTCGTATTGTGAAAACGACAATGAAGTTGTTTTAACAATGTATCCATCACTTTCAGATGGGAAACAGCAAAGTGTTCCTGAGGTACTGGCAAGCTGACCACCTAAATGACCGTTGCCATCAACTACACAGAAAGATTGTTACTTGCCAAAAAGGTAATTGCACCAACATGTAGCATGTTTTCATTTTCATTCTCAGTTTGTATACCTTGCTCACTAATGCACATGCATGTACGGCAGTGGCTCGTGGTTGGTTGGTGAGACTGCGAGTGCGTCGCCAGCTGAGCTATCAGCAGAAAGAACAGTGCAATGTGCAGCGGTTCCTGCAGGGGGCAGAAGACCTGGGCCTTCGCGTTTACGACAGCTTGGTCATCCAAAATGCAGCTGATATTGCACGGGAGAATGATCGCTTAAGGGGGCATGTCAGCACCCCACCACTTGGAGAAAGACCTGAACCTGTGGGCACAGAAGATGACTCTCCCAACAGGTGAATATCTGCCAAAGGATAAAATTATTGGGATGTGTTCCATTTAACACAACTATTTATATGTTCCTAAACTTTTTCATGAGTTGAATAGTCTGAACCTAGGTCCAAAATGATATATATATTTGAATTATATTACTGTTTGGTGGATCATGTTGGATATATCAGACTTGGATGTTCTGGTGCCACAGCAGTAATTCACAAGCCCATCTCATCAGTGACTTGGATTCCAATCATTGCAGTGTGTCCCTGGCCATGTCACTCTGTTCCTGAGAGAGAGGAGGTTGGTAAGGGAATTATCCCCTGCTGTTGCAAGGGGAATCTGTGTTGGACCCTGATATGACCATAAATCTGACTATAAAAAGTATGATTAAAAGCTGAAAAAATGATCAGACTTATTATTTAATGGAAAGTCTTTTGAGAATGTTGTTCCATAAAGTATATCTCACAGGATAATCTAATTTATCTTTATCCTGCAGATCCCATGATGTTTGTGCAACTGTTTTGTAGCAACTGTTTTTTACTGCATCAAGTTAATGTGCCACTTGAATGATAGCCAAATTATTGAAAATGAAGTTACCTAAATTCCTGATACTAGATCTTAGAGTAACTAGACTTTATTAAGAACTTGTTTATTAGAGCTTTTATGAGTTCTCCCTGTTCTTGGTACATTTCCAGCGGAATGTACGGCTTGTCTTTGATGTCATTTGAGAACAATGGTGTGTGTGTGTGTGTGTGTGTGTGTGTGTGTGTGTGTGTGTGTGTGTGTGTGTGTGTGTGTGTGTGTGTGT
>JAUZST010003563.1:0-17056 GCA_034779995.1 Parotocinclus haroldoi | reverse complement strand
CACACACACACACACACACACACACACACACACACACACACACACACACACACACACACACACACACACGCACACCTGATCTTTCATATGCATGAGCTAGTATAAAAAATGAAAGCACGCAGGCCTCTCTGTATCTGCTCATATACAACGGCATACTGTCCATGGATGTTCTTGTGTCCAAGGTGCTCTCTGCATGCAGAAATAAAGAAGAACCTATTCCTACACCGTCTTTTTTTTACTTTATTCTCCTAGTCAATCTTACATATTCCACCACAGGACCCCTATTAATGTTTCAGTGATTACAAGCAAACAGTATGTGGCAAAGGATCCAAGAACTCACTAAAGCGTTCTGGCATAAAGTGTCAGGATGAGATTGCTTCCAGGCCTTGGTGTTCTTTTCTGTTCAGAGTCTTTATGGATCTGGGAACTTAAAGGTGTTTATCCGTGCATGCACAGCAGTCTTCGCTTTTACAGCATGCACTCATGTTTCTAGCTCCTAGCAGTTTGTTGTTCCTAACTACTTTATTATTAACTCTGTCTATTACTTAATTGATAGATACTTCATTAACTGTCTTCCTTCCTGCTACCGGTGGATATTTTTTCTGCTGTTAATTGTTTTTCAGAAAGTTTACGGGTGACCGGCTTGTGTCTATAGTGTGTTTGTTTATTAGTCTTAAGCAAATATCCAGTTTCCATTTAATTTAGTCTTTGTTACAGTTTAAATCTATAACTCTTCTTATAGTCGTTTGTTTGTTTATTAGTATTGTTTATTTGTTTAATAGTCGTTAGCGAATCACTGACTCATTTAAATTTGGCTTTATCTTCACTTTAGTCTAATTTCATAACTTTCTACTTTCTACAGCCGTTCCCCAGTTTCTCTGTACATGTAACTATTACGGTGACTTTACTGATTTTCCTTCTGCTCTTAATCGGCACTGTGTTGGACCTCCGGTTCCAGTGTACGAATATCTACAGCAGGAAGTCTACTGTACTCAGCTAAATCACCTGTGCTCAAATCATTAACCCACAACCTCACCTAAAGCTAAGTACATTTAATTGATTAATTATATTAGCAGTAACATGGCTTCTGCTGTGTTTGTTCCCTGTGCTGAGTGTGGCATGTTTAGCTATTGTTCTTCCGTCATTAGTATTAATTTTGTTTGTGAAAGGTGTAGGCTTGTAGCTAGTCTAATGGAGAAGATGAAGTAGTGTTAGAGACTCGCATCCAGACATTAGAGAAGGCTAGCTTATATTCTAGCTTAGCAAGTCTGGATCCCACCCAGGAAGGTGCTGCACTCATCTCCTCTAGTATTGCCCATAGTCTTATGACAGGATTTGTTAGGGGCTGACTATCCAGAGCAGGGGCCAGGCAGCAGGCAATTAGGCTTAACTAACTGGTCTGCTGGTAGCCATGCACCGTCACCCAGATCTAACTTTATTAAAACTGTGTCTGTTACCCGAATCTGGCCCAAACCTAAATGCACTCAAAAAGTCTGTTTTAATAACCTTATTAGGATAAACACAGATAACTCTTGTAGAAATAATAATGATAAACACTTACACACACTTACACTTGCACTCTGTCTTACGGAAAGCTGGATTAGACCACATGAATATTTAGCCTTAAATAAAGCCTCCCCTCTTGGGTACAGTTATGTTCAACGCCCACCGCTGTAATCATACTTTAGATCTAATATTAACATTTGGTATCGATATAGATAACAGATGTTTTGCCACAAAATTAGATAATTTCTAATCACTATCTCTTAGTTTTTGAGAGAAATGTATTAAGTAATATTAATCTGATCCCTCGTTATCACACTAAGCACAATTACTTCAGATACTCCAGCTGTATTCAATAATCACCTTCCAGATCTAACTTTTAATACACTTACAGAACCCGATCATATTGAGGCTGCAACTATCCAATTAGAATGTGTATTTTGCTTAACCCTGAGTATAGTTGCTCTTGCTTGAGTCAAATGTATTTGAGAAAAAAGCTAGCACCTTAGTACAACGACCATACCCATACTTAAAAGCAAGTGGAGTTATTTAAGATGGCATGGAGGAATAGCATGGCAGAGTATAAACAGGCCCTTACCACAGCTAAATCTGTGTATTTATCCTCAATCCTAGAGAAAAATAAGAATAATCCTAGATTTTTATTTAATACAGTCTCCAGATCAACTAAAAACATCACATAAACCGACTCTCTTGGCTCTTGCCTCTTGGCTGTGTTAACTTCTGGTTCTCTCCCTTTAGCTATGCTGCTATAGTTAGTGCTGCCCAAGCTTCATGCTGCACTTGGCATCAGTGATTGATAATAGACTCTGTGCTCCTAACCCATAAGTAACTACATTATCTCTTTTCTCTCCTAAGAGATGTTCCATTACCAGTTTCAGCACCACGCACGTAGATGTTCCTCCACCTCAGCATCAATCTACTGGTCTACATTAACAAAACCCACCAGGAGGGAGTGCAGTAACTCCCTCCATCACTTAATCATTAGGAGACGACGTGCCTCCAAGGACTTCCCACTGAGGACTCATATTAAAATCTATTTTGTCAATACATTTATGAAAAATTAATTTACATTATATTATTGATTTAAATTGTTATTTGCTTAATTTTACTATTACTTTAATATACTTTAAAATATTTTTTAATTAACATTTGGCCACCCATTGAGGATGGGCCCCCTTTTGAATCTTGGTCCTCCCAAGGGTTCTGCCTTCTACTTTCAAGGAGTTTTTTATTGCCACTGTCACCCTAGGCTTGCTCAATTTAGGTTTTGCCTTTTAAGATAATCTAAGATTGTAAAGCTGCTTTCAGACAATGCTCCATTGTAAAAAGGACGATATAAATAAATTTTGAATTGATTTTTTTTAATGGTGTGGGCCGATGTACCTCAACACCACTTCCAAGCTCTGACTTCTTATTAGTAAGTTGGAATTCTGATATGTTTCCAAGTGGAAACGCAAGCGTGGTTATATACAGTGCAAAACAGAAAGACAGGGTGTTATGGTACATACAAAAAACACATAAAACAAGGCAAAATGGGAGAAAGAACGAGAGGAATTGGTAACGGAACAGAACGATGCAAAAGGTATAGAGCATGAAATATCGGAAAGAAAAGACGAGATGTCACGTTGCTCTTGGCGTTTGACACTGACGATTAGTTGCTTGCCATTTTGAACACTTTGGAACATCATTGTTAGTGTTCTGTTGCAGAGTGTAGCAACAATGGTTAAACACTAAGCTAAACCTTGAACACAGGAGTCCAAATAAAGTTGACCTTTTACTCTCTGAACTTCATCTGACAGGTGGTGAAAACTGTAGTTAAAATAAATACAAAATGTTATAATTATCAGTGTTTGCAACATATTGTATCATGAAACAATTCAGAATATGAATTTACACCTTGCATGCAGATTTAGCAACAGTAATGACCATCAAAAGAATGCTATTTTAACACGTGTAAAATTATCCTTCCTACATTACAATGAGTTCTTAATAATCGTCGCTATTTAATATTTAACTTCTTATAATCATGAAATATACACACTTATGGCATTGCCTGAACAATGTCACAAGTGAATGGCTGTGGAAGAGTCTCGAAGCACAAACAGCATTTCAGTTTCACAAAGTATTAATCAACTTAGTATACACCAAGACTAAAAACAGGGTTTTTATTATTATTATTATTATTATTATTATTTGTTCAAAGTCACACAAGAGCAATGTACATTAAGTTCAAAGAGTAAACGACCTGAAACGGAAATATTTGTTTAGTATTCATGTAAAGTTTATCTTCAAAGTGGACACATTGAATTTGGGTGTAGGGGCTGTGCTATTTCAGCGGACATCCCCGAACAACAAGCTACATCCCTGTGCCTTCTTCTTCCGACGTCTTACTCCAGCAGAGAGGAACTATGAAGTGGATAATCGGGAACTGTTGCCGGTCACGTTGGATTTGAAGGAATTGAAACACTGGTACTGTGCAGCCCTGGACCGACCACAAAAACCTGTCCTACATCCAGTCGGTGAAGCAGCTCAACTCCCACCAGGCCAGGTGGGGCCTGTTCTTTGGCAGGTTTAATTTCACCCTCACATCAAGCCCGACGCCCTGCTTTTTCCAAACCCAGGTGCTGTACAGTTCAGCCCTGAGGTTAATCTAGTTCTGGATGGTAGGTATGCTGCCTGGATTTTTTTTTATTTCTAGTTAAGTGTTTAAATATACATCAGGTTAACTGATACATTAATTTGATGTGAGTGTTTGACATGAGCTTTGATGTATCCAAATAAAGATGACAATTCTCAAAAGCAGTTGACCAGCTTTACTGCAGTAGTGTGTTTGTAATTTTCATATTTATCATATTTATTATTTCATAGAGATAAACTGCTCAGAATAACTGAACAATAGCAATATTAATTCACACCCCAAAAATTGGGATGCATTTCTTGGGTTAATTGCACCACTTAAAGCTGTCATTTGTTCATCCGTCAGTGGACATTATGTATCAGGGACAATGATGCTTGAGTGGTCATCATGATAAAGTATCCTGTTTTTAAATTGAAAACTTGTAACTGTAAACTGAAATATTTTAATCAATATTCGAACTGTCCATATCCTAAAATAAATGAATTTTCACTATTACTTATTTATATAAACACCAGACACACTTTGTAACTTAATGTACATTTGACCTCTAATTTAATTGCTTAAACAGACAAAGCTTACTCCATTAACTTAATATTTGTTTTACCTACATGTTATCTGGTTCAGGAACTGGGTGATGAATACCACCCAGCACCCACATCTGGTTAGGAGCCATGTTGTTTTCAGTTCTTATTGGATGACTACAACATGTGTCTAGATCATCCTGCAAGCATGGCAAGAACACACAGTAACAGCAGAAAATATGAACAACCCTGCCAGTGCTAAGGAAGTCTCTACAAGGTAGTGGAGAACATCATGATAGATGCTGGTTATAGCAAGCCACAAGTATGTCCACAATCTTTCAATCCTGGAAGATTATAGTGAAAATGACTATATTTAAAAAAGGTCATTGTACATTTCACAAAGGTATGTTCATTTTGATTCTATATTATTTAATCATTTCTACATTATTAAAATTAGTGCGTCTGTCCCACACAAGGTGGTCTGGGTGGGGTTGAGTCCCAAATGGAGTGGCCTTTTATGTGTGGAGTTTGCATGTTCTCCCTAAGCCTGTACGTGATATCTTTTAATACTCCAGTTTCCTCCAAAACTCCAAAGGCATTCATTAGGTTAACTAGTGTCAGTAGAGTGCTCATTGGGGTGTTTGTGTGTGCTCTCTCTACATACACACAGAATAAACTGAATTTAGTCGAGAGAAATGACCATTAGTTGTCGCCCATCTGGTCCCAACTCAAACTGCACAACTCAGATGTGTTGTAGCTGGAAAAACAGCTATTTGATTTGAAATAGCATTGAATACCACAAGTTTTTGTGTGTAAATAAATTCAAGGAAGTCAAGATCCAATAGCATGCATCCCAAAATATACTCTAGACTAGATTGAAACCTTTCGAAAATACACTTAAGTAGTTCAAAGGAAAAAGGTTAAAAAAAAATCATGTTACCTACACAGTAAAAAATGAGGTGTTAATATTCCAGAGTTAATCTGTTTTCGTATTTTTAACACTGCTGAGAGTAAATGTGCCCTAATGGTGGAGTTATTTGTGAGTGTAAAGTTCTGCAGTTAAGCAGGGAACATTCTACTTTACACAGTGATAAATACGCGCCACTGTGCTTTGCTCGGCTCCTGCATGAATGCTGGTTGATGGGTCATTTTGTAAAACTGCTTCAAAGTGCTGACATTGTCTGGTAAGTAAGTTTAGTGTATTTTAAACAGAAATTGCCCTTTTCGTCCACCTTGACATAATTTAGAGCTGATATTAACCGATAATTATTTATATTTACCCACGTTAGATATTAGTAGATATTAGATAGTAACTTGGGAAACAATTCGGATAATTTCGTTAGTGTAGCTAGTGTACGTTTTCCATTTGAGTTGACTGCATATTTACATGAAGTGTAATGTCGCTAATAACATTAGCGAAAATTGTATGTTAGCTACATTGATACAGAGCTAACACGAAAAAAATATATAGTAATATACAAATTTTAGCTAGCATCATTAGTGATGTTGCTAGCGGCATAACCCTAAACCGAGGCTTTTATAATGCATATTTAGCGTCCTAAACTACCCACTATTGTGTGTAAGCATCTGTAACGTTATATTTAGCATAGAATATGTAAGCTAACCATATGTTGTTTCAAGACATACTTTTTAAAAAGGCTGACTAATGTGATTAACTTGCTTTTCCAATGGAAACGTTTGCATTGTATGTATAGCTAAAAGGTAGCCAGTGGCCCACAATGTTAACTAGTTTGCTGACTGCATGATGCGTTTGTTTAACATGGCTTTAAAGTACAAGCCAGCATCAACTTTATTGAACCACAAGTACATCTGACATGTTTTCAGAGCCTGGAGTGATTTAGGTAGCTTTGGATAGCTACTATGAGAAAGTACAGAGTAAATATGTGAATAGCATTTGGGCCAGTTTAGCATGTTGCAGCTCAAGAGATTAACAATTTCATCTCTGTTGTCTAACCATGCACTATACTCCTTCTGATACCTCCACTTTGTAAAGCAGTACTGAGATAAGCTGAGATACTGGGTTAACACAAATTTTTGGATTGTTTTAACAGATGGAATATGTTGCTGTGAGTTCAGTTTGGGGGAGAGCAAAAGTATGTTAAGCTGTCTAACCTTACATTTGATGCTTACGTAAAAGAAGGTGCGTACATAGTTTGAAACAATATTACAAAGTTCAGTTTAACCTATCATACCAATTAATGAAATCATTATCAGTATGTTATGATAAGGCTAAGTAAATAAATTGTGGAGCTTGATTATTTAGTCAAATAAATTACTTTTTTTGTTGATACCAGTGCTTCTAAAATTTAACATACCAGGAGGACAACAGCCTCTGCAAAGGAGTCACCTGGAACCTTCCGGGTCACTCTATGCAATGACGAACTTGGTACTCACTCAGACTTTTAACAAAATAAGTTATTGTTAAGATGAAAGGCTGGATTAGTATCAAATCATTAAAATAAATATATACAGGTGGGTATGAATAAATCAGGTGTGTCTGATGTAATGTTTCTAATATGTACAAATTTCATAATGCACAGGTGCTTCTCAATCATCGTCATCCTCTCAACAACCATTATCATCGTCTGTAAGAGATAATGACAGCTTCGATCTAAACTTAACTGTAAGTGACCCTTGTGAAGAAAGTGCTGGTGCTGCTGAAGGAAGCCAACCTAAAAAGGCCTTGCCGAAGAAACTACGAAACAAAAGTGGTAGGTAGTAGCATAATCTGAATGTTGTTTAGAATGGTGGAAAGTTTTGTTGAGCTTATTATTTTCCAATTTTACAACTTGCATATGATTTCTGAAAACTGAAAACACTGTTTTCTCCCTTAAAGTTGATTGATAAAATCCTAACATCAAAACCTGGCGGTGAACGGATTATGCAAGAATATGGAAAAACAAAAACTAACAGATGCCACCAGAAGACAGATGATTAATATCCTTGCTTCTGAGATGACAGAAACACATGGGTAAGTATTAAGAATATGATTATGATGCAAATAAATGCTGTTTGTGTTTTACAGTTAGCGATTATTTTGCCAAATTAATATGACTATCATTAAAGTCATTAAACATCTGTAGGATATCTCCTCCAAATAATGTCAGGGTGATGTATGGACAGGCGATAGTTGCATCGCTTATCCCTACCCGCAAGACCCATATTCACAACATGGATATGTAAGTAAAAAGTGGTGTTGCAACATTATGCATATTTTTTACTTTTTGAAATATCTACATAAAACATATTCAAATACACAATATAATTAAGTAGGAACATTACTATGATCCAGAAAGTGGGTCTGGATACCTGGCGTGGCGGTTGAAGACTTATACAAAGAAAAACAGCAGAGGAAAGGGGTGCCTTAGGAAGCACATCCCCCAAAAGTAAGTTTATATCATAGGTATGTATAACTTCATTATATAATAATAATTTAGTGAGTTGTAAATTTTGAAGACAGTAGGCTTTTATGTTGTCTTTTATCTTAAGCTGGTGGACCTGGCCGTGGTCGACAACTATTCACCAATGACACTGTGGCAACTGATGAGGACATGGAAGCAGCCATTGCTGTTTTTGAGATACTCTGGTGATGAAAACAGTCCATGCAAAGATGAAAACTACCTTTGTTTATCATCAAGCAACGGTCAATGATGCAGACAAATCAGCAGATGTCTTTTTGGTCTTCCTGCAATTTCTGGACACTCCAGGGCTGGTATTTTATTTTAAATCATTGCACAACCAAAATACCTTATATTGGCTCATGTATTACTCAAGGTACTTAGACTAAACAAGACTTTAGACTTATGTTTGGTGAGGTCACAAGCAACAAATTCCTTGAGAGGTGGCCAACAACATTTAAAAGAAAAGTAATGGAGGAAAGCCATGGACTTGTTCTTTAAATTAGTGAAGGTTCTCAATTTAATGTTATTGTGTTGTGTTACTAATTGGTAGGCTGGGACAGTGACATGTGTGCTATCTTGTTTCTGCTACACCTGCTACCAACCATCTGCACAAGGCAGAAAGAGGCCAGGAATGATGTCTGCATCTCAAGCAGTAGATAAGTTTATCATATTTCAAAAGGTATGCTAAACAGTTGTCTGAAAACTATAGTCCACCATCTCTATCTCGTGTACTGTGTGAGTCCATCTGATGTATTGTCAGAGGTTAGTCACTAAACATTCTGTTTAATATCTCTTGTAGGTTGGAAACAGTATGCAGCAGCATCTAAATAGCAGTCAACCCTACCTTCTTGCCCTGGGATCCACTAAAAGCAGCATTCACTCCTACTTCATTGTGATTGACAAGCATGCACTGCCATGCAAGTCGACAGGTTCAGTGGAAGCCTTTGATGAACTATTTAAGGCAAATTTTGTATTTGGTACGTCATATAGTTCTTGCCTGAACAATGTTTTCATTAAAGAACTGTGCATTAGTAAAGTACTAAGGAAAAACTATGAGGTGCTTTCTTTGCAAAAGTGACCATGGAAGTCCAAACAGTCTTGTCAAGCACCTTAAGGTAATTCATTGACTCTGTACAGGAAGGACACTGAATCTTAAATGTGGTCAAGTGGGATGTTCACGTTCTTTTCTGGTTTTAGAAAGTATCTTAACAAGTGCTATGTAAGCAGTTCAGTCGATTCTGTAGAATGTGGTGATTTTTTAAGTCCTCTGAGTACCTCCAGTACTGCCATTGCCAAACATTGTAAATAGTTGCGCCTCTGTCATTGCTGATCTAAAAGCAGCAGTTGTAGGAAAAAATGTGGTAAATTCTTTAGTGATTTCCATGGAGGATATTGTTCAAGATATCTATCAGCATGCTAAAGAAACTGTCATTAAGCAAGTGTTTTGCAAACTGAAATGTCAAAAATATTGAGAAATGTTTTGAGATGTTAGAGAATCCATTTACTGTTTTAAATTCTGAATACAAAAATTTTAACAGAGAAGTGGGAAACAGAAGAATCAGTTTAATGTGTGATTGGCTCAAGAATTGACAGAAGACAAAACAAAAAGAAGGGAACATATGATCAGGTAGTAGTTCAAGACAAATTTATGTATGTTTCAATTTTATCTACATTGCAGTTAATATTTAAAAGTCAGTATGTTACAGAAATGTTGCAAAATTCCGGTACCAGAAGTCTTAACGATATTTGTGATGGATCTTTTATTAAGAGTCACCCTCTATTCTCAACAGAATGGCACACTGTGCAGATCCAGAGTTTCTATGATGATTTTGAGGTTGCAAACGCCCGTGGTTCCAAGCGGGGTATTCATAAATTGGGTGCTATATATTTCACTTTGAGGAACTTTTCTCTTATATGGAATTCGTGTTTGGCTAACATACACCTATGTGCCTCATGTCATGTTCAAGATCTTAAAAGATATGGTTTTAATGTAATTCTTGCTCCTGTTGTTCTAGATATTAAAGTGTTGGAGTGATGGTATTGAGATTCCTCTCTATGGTGGTTGAGTACGTGGCAGTGTGTTACAGGTTACTGGTGATAATTTGGCTTTACATAGTTTGTGGTCCTGGTAGAGACTTTCAATGCAAGGTACTGTTGTAGGTTTTGTTTAGCAGAAAAAGACTTTCAGGAAAAAAATGACTTTCAGACAGAATTCTCTGAAGATTTTTCCAAGATCCATGCAGGTCACTGTCAAGAAATGAGTAGGAACCTATCTGTTCCTTATGTTTTTGGTGTAAAGAGTTCCTGTTTGTTAAACTAATTTTTACACAAATGAAAGCTTTTCTGTAGATGTTATGCATGATGTATTAGAAGGGGTGGCCCAGTACAAATTAAAGTTATTATTTGAGTATTTAAAGGAAAAAAAATTTACATCAGGAGAAGTAAATTTAAGAATACAATGTTTTGATTCTGGATTCATGAAGAGAAACAATAGACCAGCAGCTGTGAATTTATGTGAAGGATCTAATCATCTGGTACTAAATGCAGTTCAGTCGTGGTGCCTACTGAGAAATGTTCCTTTAATTTTTGGAGATTTGGCAACTTTTACTGACCAACACTGCTTCTTTTATTATTTCAGATAGTTAACATTATATTTTCACCCATGCTATATCAGGTTCTATGTGTTTATTTAAAACATTTAATTGTGGAACATCACAAACTGTTCAAGAAGTTGTTTCCCCAGAAAATAACTTTTAGCAAAGCACAATTTTCCTATCCACTATCCTCACTGCATTCAGAAAATTGGACCTGTACTTCATAGTTGGTGTATGCGGTATAAGGGCAAACAATTTCTTTAAAAAACAACTAAAATCATTTAAACAATATTACCAAGACATTGGAAAAAAACATCAGAATAATATGGCGTACAGACAACTAATGCTACTCCATACTTATGCTTTCTTTGGAAAATCACAAGGCCTAAAAACTTAAGAGATGTCTGTAATAAGTTACACTTCATCAGCCTAGCTTGTTGAAAGCGGCCGAACACCTCATGTAGGTGATGAATATGCTGCTGGACCGAGGCAGGATACACCACAGTGTCGTCTATATAAATGAAGCAGGCTCTTCTTGAGGTCTCTCACGACAGACTCCATAAGGCGTTGAAAGGATGCAGCAGCATTCTTGAGGCCAAATGGGAGAACTAGGAACAAAGGCTGACTTGGGAATGCTATCCATCACCAAGGCGACTTGCCAATACCCACTTTTCAGATCCAGTGTACTAAAGACTTCGCTCCGTGAAGGGATTATAGAATCTCCTGGACCTGTGGCATAGGGTACCCATCCAGGCGAGTCTTGGAATCTATGCGACGGTAGTCCACGCAAAACCTTGTGCCCCCATCCTTCTTGGGCACCAGAACCACCGGAGCAGCCCAAGGTGTTGTTGATGGTCGTATGATCCCCTTTTTGACCATGTCCTCCACCTCTTTTTTCATGAATTTTTGTTTGGCTATAGACACACAGAATGGCCGCTGACGGACAGAGAGTTCATCCATGGTGGTAATCCGATGTAAGACTTCAGTGGTCCGCCCCAGCTGGGTAGTCCACACACAGGCCATCGATGTAATAGCTCCTTCAGCTGCTGCCAATACTGGTTTGTGGTGTCTGCTTTTGCTACTATATTTATATATAGTATAGTATATATTAATATAACTACAAAGTTGTAGTGTCTCTAGACTGGGGTATGTTGGAATTGTCTGTGCTATATATAGGTGCATGCTTACAGTGTGAGTATGCCAGAGACCAGAACTGTCGGGGGTGCAGAATGGAGTAGCTGTTCCCGATGGTAAGCATCAAGTGTTATTTGAGAAGTCAATGGTAAGACCTTATGTTTGGAGGAAGTCCATTCCAGCAATGATGGGGAAGGCTAGGTCCTCATTGTCCATGATATCGAAGGGGTGTCCTTGCAGTTTGAAGGCGAGGTTCATTACTCCCTTGGCAGTTCAGGCCTGTCCATCAGCCAGCAGGAAGCTCAAAATCCTCACACCTCCTTCTTCCCTTTCAGCTCTTCCCACAAGGACTTCTGCAACATTGAATATGTGCTGTGGGTGTCCACCAAGGCAGAGACCTCCTAACCCCTTATCAGGGGTGAGGGAGAGTCAGCAAGTTACCTTGCAAAGGGGCAGACTGGAGAGCACTGGCATAAGCGGAATTCTGCACTGGGCCCTTCCTATTGGTCTTGAAGGCTGAAGATTTACTCCCAATGGTCTCAGCATGAGCCTGGCTCCAGTACCCCGTGACGGCTCTTAGGTCCTGTTCTACTAGGGTCCCCACCCTCACTAGCTCATCCACTGTCTTGCCTGTCCCTCGCAATATGCTGGCCACACGGGGGTTACAGTTCCTCAAGATGGCTTGGAGTAGATCCGTCTCAGACATATCCTCCCTTCATCAAAGACTTAAGGGTCTATATTGGAAAGCAAAATCCCTGTTATTATCCTGTGGGCCTTGTCGTCTGTCTCTTAGCCTTCTCTCTGCCTTGGCCTTATAGTCTTCAGACTGGAAAGACCTGAGAAAGATTGCTTTGAACTGGTCCCCTGACTGACTTCTTCTCTGCTTGCCACCAGGCCTTAGCTGTGCCTGATAACACAGAGGTGAGAGCAACCAGAACCTCAAGGTCACAAAACAAAACAATAGCCACAGAGCATTATCAGTTGCATAGCAGTAGCATGATAAAATAGAGTGATTAGCATTTAGTTACCATATATCCTTCATAAAAGTGTACAGCTTTTACATATGGGCAAAGAAACAAAAACACTTATGACAAGCAGTAAACCCTGAAGTTCCTATCAAGGAGATTACCAGCATGGAAAGCTTGCAGCATGAAAACCATTCTCCCTCTGCATTCTACTCAGTTACCTCTACTTATGCACAATCCTAGGTTACCTCCCCACTGACCCTTAGGGAATAGGAAGATGAAGTTTGCCCCAAATTGGCTAGGGCCTAGCTGACCTGTAACCAGTTCGGTTACAAAAGAATATCAGGATATGTTACAGGCGGTGGATTTTTGGCAATGCGACGTTCAGAAGTAGCAATTTGTTGAGTGATCAGTCGGTTCACACCAAATTCTTGAGATAGCAAAATGCATGGCTCTCTTTTCTCCCCAGTACCAACCTATAAGCAAACAAAATAAAATTTGGATTGAGAATTTGATTTAGGCCTATTTCACACTAATGACTAATGATATGTACGATATTAACACAGTTTGAAATCAAACAATACAGTATATCTGTATATATTGTATAATTTGTTATATTTAACTACAACATTTAAATTTGTAAAAATATGTAAATTAAAGCTCCTTTAAACTTGAACTGATTTCAAAATTTTTCAAAATAAAAATGTAAATCTGCTATTTAAGAGAGTAGCATTTATCCACTTACCTCACATGTGAAATGAGGAGCCCATGGTTTGTCTTGGTCACCAACAGGCATGCCAAAGTATGCTTTGTAAGTCTCACACATCTTAGCAGATGCTTTCACCGAGTACTTTTTCTCTCTTGTCTTTATAAATTAGCCACATACGTAGCAAAATGCATCTGCTGGATGTATGTAACCTCTTGATGCCATCTAAGTTGACTGAGTTGCTGTGTACTGTAAGGAAAAAGGACGTCTATCCACACTCTCCAAACAAAAAATGGTCAATCTTTATTTCATGCAGTATCAAAGTACAAGAGTGTACTGAGGATTCAGCGGAGCAAGACTGATCACCCGGTACCAGAATAACACACAATATATACATTTGAAAGTAGTGGTCCTTCCTAAGCTCCTTCTGTAATGGGTGTGGGGTAAAGTCTCAATACTGTCGTTACAGCTTACATGTTTGGAAAAGGCTCTGATTTATTTATCCTTAAATATAATATAAAAAATACTTTTTATAAGTTCTTATGAACTGTGTGCCAGGTTGGACATTTTTCTAAAAATAGTTTGTCTTCTGCTGTTGTTCATACTGTATATGGGAACAAAATAAAGTATATAATGTGTGTGTGTGTGTGTGAGACATCCTGACATCTGTACCACTCAAATTCGGACTCTTGACCAGATGGTCCACATATGTTAAATCTATTGCTTTCATCTGACAGCTACCTTAACCAGTCACACACTTTATGACATCAACATCAGGTTGGCAAACATTCTATTAAATTTACATTTACAGCATTTAGCTGACACCCTTATCCAGAGCGACTTACAACTGATACAGTCTTACAATCCAAGCAGTTGTGGGTTAAGGGTCTTACACAAGGACCCAACTGTGGCAGCTTGGCAGATGTGGGATTTGAACCCTGACCCTTCTGGTAACATGAATAGAATTGCGCTGTTCCGCTAAAATGGTTTTAATTTTTTTTATTGAACTTCATCACAATTAAATTCTACTAAAACATGTATTTTAGCCATCTGAATTAATTTCAAACTGCATAGTAGATTTCTATTCATATTAAATGTGACTGACTGATTTCTCTGTTTATACAACACATTCAGAAGTTCTAGAGATGCTTTACATTATTTTTACAATGACTTGTCAAGTGTCAAGTTACTGGTAGCTTATTAGAGGGAAAAGGCAATTCAACTGCAAGTTTTTCATGCATTTAATAACCAGGCCAAGCATGAACTGTTTTAAATCAATCCAACAGTACAGAGCTTAAATTCCTCTGCTGAGAGAAGGTCAGCTTGAACAAGCTGCTGAAAATGTTTAAATAAACTGAAAGTAAGGCTTCTAACTACTGTCATACTATATTGAGTTTAAAAAAAAAAAAAAAAAAAAAAAAAAAAAAGAATATTAAACAGAAAAACCCACTACAACACTTCAACGAGTGTTACTGAGTGCAAGATATACACTCTGAACTCAAATACCTCAAAAAGGCAAAAAAGGATCTACAGGTTTGTTTGTTCAAATGGGAACCATAAGGACCAGAACTAAGAACGTGGGCTATATACCATATATGGTATGAGCATACATTATAAAGAGGAATTCCTCAAAAATATGAACTTTTCTACATAGTTCAACAGTAGTTCAGACATAAATAGTGGAGTGGTCATAGAGTGGTCAGACTTAAAATACTATGTAAAAGACAAACTGTGGCACAATTATCACAGCACAGGGATAATTACATCTGAAGCACTTGACCCCTAAAACAACCCAACAGAAAGCTGAGAAGAACCTGGTGATAAGATTTTTTTAAGATATGTTGCAAAACATTGCTTAAAAAACCCAGATGTGTAGATTTAAGCTTGTGTTTTTGGATAGTAAATAAAATGAGTTCTATCACCACCACTAAAAAGAAATGAGTCAGACTACAAATAGCCCCTTTAAACCACTGATCTCTTTATATATGAACTAGTGAATCATACAGAACTTTAAATGTAGTCCCCTTTCAGAACACAGCAACACCTGTTTAGTACCAAATGCCCATTTACCTTTACAAAATCTCTGAAGCAACATTAACTGCACTTGCAAGTGCCAATACATAGAACACAGAAGAGAAAAAAATCCACTACATTTACTGAAAATTATTCACCCGCATGTTTGTCTTATGTTTGTGAGTACATCCATAAGCTTCCATAAGTGATTTTTGTATTACCGTAGGCAAATACTATACCAATGCCTACACCTAACCATAACACTAAACCTAACTTTAACAGGAGTATCCAAAAGGCTATTTGTTATTAGTTAATAGTAAATAAATCAGGTAATAGGTAAGGCCTCCTGGCATACCAATTGTACTGATCTTACCAACAACTAAATTCTCTAAAATTAATCATCTTAAATAGTGTTTACTTTTGGTGCATGTGTCTCCCACCTGCATAAGCTGTCAAAATAAGCATCTTTGAACAAATGCTATGTAAACATATACCATTATATAAACTACAATGTCACAATCTCAATTCCTTATTCAGTCATTATCATTTACAGAACTGCACTCTCTAAATGCCTAGTAATACAAAGGGGAAAAATTAGTTAACATTCCACTTTAATAGTGTCAACACCACACATCTGTAATTAATACAGTGTTTAATAACATGTTTAAAACAAATACAAAATAGCAGGTCATTATGAACTTTCAGCAGTAATAAAATCATATTTACTAAAAGGTCATGATATTTCAATATCACAAGACTACCAGTTCAGAGTGTATATGATTATGCACACATAAAAAATGAAATGGTTTCAACAAACTTGTTAATCACCGTTTCAAATATAAAGTATAAAATCCTCATCTGTATGGGATCTGATGGGTTTAAGTATAAACAGTTTCACTCATTTTACATGTTTGATACCTAAAACTACACATGCAATACATGTTTTGATCAACCTTAACTCAGCAGTCTTTAAAAACTTGGATGGATCCTCTGTGAGAAAGTGTGGATGGCCTCTTATGGTGACTCACCTTTTCTTTTGGAGTGAATTCTGTTGAGGACAGAGCACATAAAGCATGTCAGTACGTGTAACTAAAATTACATTTGTTAGACAACCGATCTTGTGACCGCAAGGTTGCTGGTTTGATCCCCTGTCACCTAACCCCCAACTGTTCTCCAAGCACCGTGTATAAGGCTGCCTCCTAGTGTGTGTTCACTAATGCGTATTTCACTAAAGGGATGAGTTAAATGCATAGGACAAATTCTAATTTGTGCAGTGAGCTTGTGGTGTGGTAGTTGGGTTGGGTATTCAATTCAATTCAATTCAATTTTATTTATATAGAGCTTTTTACAATGTAGCATTGTCTCAAAGCAGCTTTACAGTAATACAATAAGCTAAAAGGCCAATCCCAAGTTGATCAAGCCCAGGGCGACAGTGGCAAGGAAAAACTCCCCAAAATGGTACGAAGAAACCTTGGGAGGAACCAAGACTCAACAGGGGACCCATCCTCCATGGGCGGCCTAGATGTTAAATAGACAAAT
>JAUZST010003562.1:0-42942 GCA_034779995.1 Parotocinclus haroldoi | reverse complement strand
ACACACACACACACACACACACACACACACACACACACACACACACACACACACACACACACGCAAACGTTGCTTTAAGGAGACGCCTTCTCGCAGAGTGAATTGATACAATCGTACAAGGTGTAATTCAAACAAATGAGGGTTAAGGGCTTTGGCAGAGGGCACAGAATGGTAGTTTCTGACAAAACCAGGTCAATAAATTCCCAAACACTTCCCTTGTCCATAGTCCAGTTCCCAGTGGGAACATATTGATAATCATTGACAATAAGAAGGGTAACCCCAGCTCACCTCGTTCTTTCTCACAGTGTGTTGAGGTGTGGAAGAGAGTAAGTGGTCTCTCACTACAGGATGGAGTCTTGCTCTCTGTGCTTCTTCTCCTCACACTGAGCTGTGAGCTAGACTGTTCTGCTCCAGTTATCGGCAGCTCTTTAAAGACCTGCAAAGGAAAGAAGGCCAGTGAGTCTGAACAAATATTAGCCAGCAGCCCTGTAGCAGGGTCACCATTGTGTAACCATAACCGTAATGTGCAATACCATAGGAAAGGTGCAAAATGAAGGATATGTGAATAAAAGTTCGGTTTCCCCTATTCTTTTTTTATATTCATTATATATCATGTTACACACACTTAAAATGGTCTTAGTTTAATTTATACAGGGTGAGTCAAAAGCCACAGGACACAGGGTGAGTCATATGCTGCATTGTGGACTTTTTACAAAGGCTCCCAAAACCATTGTTAAGGTTACTTCATTGTGGCTTGTTGTCCACAGTCCCAGTTTCTTGGAATTTGGTTATAAGAGATGCAACAGTGCTGTGTGAAAATCGTGATCTTTCTGGGTGTCGGTTCTTGAAGTATGCGGTCATGTGTATGCGGTGTATGAGTCATCGGTTCCATCTGTACTTACCTCTGACGAACAACAAAAGTTTCGAACTTTCTGTGTTGATAACCTTTGAACCACAAGAGAGATTACAAATTTGATTTGATACAGGAATCGATTTCTGAGACAATTCTATTCTTCTTTGATATACTATATGACCACATTGGAAAAACTCGCCTTTGATCCAAGATGACATGCTACAGATGGAGCATAAAAATTTTTTCTCACCCATTAATTGCTGGGGTATTTAGATAGATACCACCATTTTCGCTTTTGTTTTTTAAATAAAATGGTGTCCTTTGGCTTTTGACTCACCCTGTAGTATCTCCATTGCACTGTTTCTCCCACATCAGCGAGCAAAGCATAAGTCATGAGTCATGCTTTATAACTATAATTACTAAACATGAACGTACACAACAAGCAGTTTTTAGGAACACTATTCTAATATTGGGTACAGCCTCCCTTTCTTCTCCAAACAGCCTCACATCTTTGTGGCGTTTATTCTACACTAAATGATGCTGGAAATGTTACTTTCAGATTCTCCTCAATGAAAATATGACTTTTCAGGTGGGCTTTGTGCTATAAATTTTCCATTCTACTAAACTGCATAGGATCTACTGGATTCTGATCTGGTGGCTTGGACGGTCACTGGTACGAGATGACTTTTGCTGTGTGACATTATAAAGCATTCAAGCGATGACAAATTGGCATTAATAGGTACAAAAAGTCCATTACACCACATCCACCTGGCTGGGTTAATAGCACAAAGCAGGCTTGGATCAATGGATTTATGCTGTTATGGCAAAATTCTGACTCAACCGTCTGTGTGCCTCAGCAGAAATTGAGATCAGATAAGGCTACATTTTTCCAGCCTTCAGCTGTCCAATTTTGGTGAGGCTTTACCCACTGCAGCCACAGTTTTTGTGTAGAGTCCAACAGAAACATATATGAAAAAAAAAAGTTGGGATGGGGGCAATTAAGAGCAAGTAATATATTAAAATTTTAATAATTACGTCATAATATTGTCAGGTGATGAATACAAAATCAACACCCATGGTACAAAATCAGCACCCATGAAAGAGTTTCTGAGGAGCAAAGATGGGCAGATGACTGTCAACAAATATGTGAAAATAAATAGAAAAAAATGTTCAAAAGTAATATTCCTTAGATAAATATGGGTAGAAATTTGCATATTTCTCCCTCTACAGTGCATAATATCATTAAATAATTCAAGAAACAACAGCGGCACAACCACAGCCACACGTGAAAAACACACTGCTTTCACTAACAATAATTCAGTTCTGGTTAAAACACATTTCCAGCTTTAAACTCTCTTTGTTTATCTGACAGACCAGTACTGACACATGCTGATGATGAGGACGTGTTCGATTTCAGTTGTTCTCCTAAAGTGCACTAAAGAATCTCTTCCTATATAACACAGTGATAGTGTTATTTAAGTTACAGCCACATCTTCAGTGTTCTAGTTCTTCACAACTGTCACACAATGCTGTTTGCAGTATGCATGATGAAAGTAAGCAACAGGAAAGAACTCAGGAAAAGCTACTAAGAAATGTTAAGCAGCATCACCAAAGCAAAATATGTGGAATTTGGCAAGAGTGCAGCCAGAGAAGTAAAAATCTTCTGCAAGCTTTCTTTTTCAATTTTATAAGTTTCCATTAAAAGAAAAGTTCAACAGAAGCTGTGTGCTGTCATTTATAATTATTGGACCAAAAAAAATCAGAATCAGCACCTACAAACATGAATAAACATACTTTAAGTTCATGGAGGTGAAGAAAACCATTATCCCTTAAAGTTAATTTCTGATGATGTAACAGCATTTGATTTGTACATGCATGGAACTTTTATGATGTGGTTAGAGGGACGGATGCTTTTTAACCAGTTCAAAAAGTTGTAGGCTCTGCAAGCCACTGGCAAAGAACAGACAAAACACACTATCCGAATCGCACCATATTATTCAATATGTATTACATTCCAGGAAATGGACTGGATAGGAAAAATCTGGAAATCTGGAAAATTTGAGTCCATTTCCATGTTTATATATTCGAAAATCCCCACCAGGGTCCTGCTTATTCAAAATCTTGCATATATTCAATAATTTCAGTACAGCATAATGTTGCAGTGGACCTGTGTGCGGATTCTCCATTGACTCACAGATGTCCCATCAGGCATTATAGCCAACTATATAAAATAATTGTTCATTTTTAGACATTTCAATTCAGATAGACAGTAGCATTCTCTGGTTCTTTTCTCTTACAACCAGAGCTTAACTATAGCTCCCTATTCGGGAGATCTCTCTGGCTCAACTCTGACCTCCCTCAACCCACATAAATAGAAGAAAAGGCTGCCACAGCCATCTGTGTCCCCAGCCTGTAGAGCACACGAATAGTTGTAAAAACTACAAAATCAGGTTCCTAGCCATGCAGTTTGTATCTGAAAATAATTCTGAGAGTATGGATCGTTGTAAAATGCTCAGCGAATTCAAGCGTGGTACTGTAAAAGTACGCCACTGCTCCAACAAATAATTTTGTTAAATGTCTTCCCTCCTAGAGATTCCACAAACAACTGTGACTGGTACTACTGAAAAGTGGAAGTGTTTGGGAAGCACAGTAACTCAGTCACAAACTGGCAGTCCATGTACATTTATAGACTGTGGTTGGTTCAGGGGCTCATAGTGCCTCAAAGTCACCAGGGCTCTGCTAACTCAGTAAATGCTGAACCTCCTCTGGCATTACAATCTGCACGAAACTGTGCACCGGGATGGGTTTCCATTGCCGAGCAGATGCTAGTCTTACATCACCAAGCACAATTCCAAGAGCTGGATGGAGTGGTGTAAAGCCTGAAACCACTAGGCACCAAAGTTCTAGTGAGGGAAAATGATTCAGAATACCAAGCCATTTTGGACAGCGTCCATCTTCGTGGTAACAGTTTGGGTAATTGGCTCATCTGTTCTGGCATGATTATGCCTCATGGCTATTGCACAATGAAAGCTCCATAAAGGCATGGTTGGGTGTGTATGATGTTGAAGAATTTGACTGGCACGCACCTTGACTGCACTGTAGTACTGCAGAACACAAGCTAACACAAGGTTAAATAAGGTTAAATATTAGTGACTTCATCCATATCATTATTGAGTTTCATTATTTACAATTAAATCTTCATAACTAGGACCCTTTTTTAAGTCACCTGTTGTGTAACATTGTGTGAGGTTGTATCTCTAGCCACTACTATGAAAGCCAGGAAAGATATGCCTCGAGTAAATTATAATAAATTATAAGCATTTTGTTCATTTTTCTCACAGTTCAATAACATATTAATTTCCTTTCTAAATAAAATTCTGTCTAAAAACCCACTTCTGCTTTTTAACTATTTTAAATGGGAATTGGGAAGCTTGTGCGACCTTTTGCACTGCAGGGACCATTGGTTTGTAGCCACTTAACCCCTTTAGAAATAACTTTTAAAATCCCTTTTAAGGATAGCTACTCAATAAGCCCATTTATTTAGAGATGGTAAGCATTTGTCTAAATGTACTTGATGTTCTACAATTTCTACTTGTTTGTGAAGAGTATGTAACAGGAAAGTGATGTCTGAATGAGATTGTGGAGACACCACAACACTTCATGCTGAGATTGGCACACACTTCCTGGTATCACATTGCTTACTCCAGTAGCTTTAGCACAAAGTGACAACCACGTGTAGTCGTCTCAAACAGTACCAAACTCCTGCAAATGAGAAGCATTTAAGGGAAGGGGGTGCAATAACACTTTTGTGATTGCTGGTGGGCTATTAATTTGACATTCACATTAACACACAGACTACCTGTGGCACTGTCATGTACCCCAAGAAATTGGCTATTATTTGGATTAGTGCCCAAGAGCCAGTCACATATAAAAGCATTTCTTCACCACATTTGTGTACTAAAGTCTGAGTCATGTTTCCAAATGTTTAAATGTATCATGTAACTCTATATATCTTTTCCTTAATAAACTGAGAAATGAGATTATGAGAGGGTGCCCCCTGGTTGGTCAGGCTGACTCTCAATAACATTCACTTGGCCAAATTTTTAGAACAAACTGTGTCTTATTTAAGTTGGCAAGAGAGCAAAAGTCCCCCTACAACAGAGACAATTCCATACTGACATATCAGTGTCCTTTCAATAATCAATACAATTCTAACAAATGATTGAACTATAATTTATGAAAAATATGGAACACGATATGTAATCCTACTGTCTTCACTAAGTGACAATTAATGGCTTTTTAGACAAAAATTTCTTTTATTTGATTTAAAAACACCAAAAAAAAAAAATCAGACGCAAGTTATTGATTCATATACATTATTAATTTGAAATATTAGCAATATTTACAATATTTAAGGAAAAAGAAACAAACACATACTTGATATTCTCAATTTCTCTTACTCCCAGATTAAAATGACCTGAATACAAATTAAATAATTAGCATAAATATGTGTGCAAGAGATTTTCATGTCAGTAAGGAAATGGCACCAAGTTTATACTGTTTTCTGTGCTTGTGGAATGAGTTATTTTCAGATAAATGGAAAAATTTAATGGATATAACGTAACAATGGATCCATATTTACTTTATTGACTATCACTACCATTATATGATAGTTATTCTCAGCATGTGTAGAACCAAATCGGTATTTGGTTTCATAGGTCATAATTAATTTCAACATACTCTTCACCGTTTACACACGGAAACTTTATACCAATTCTTGCTTAATCCGCATGTAACTTTGATATTCATCTTATCTGATTTTCCTGTACTCTTTTGCTATTTATCTTCTCAGCATTTCTAGCAAAAACTGGTTGATGGCCAAAACTGTTAGCTATCTTCCTTTGGTTGCTTGGTTTGAACCACCTAATGCTGAATACTGGATGATTTGTTCATTATCTGACAACAGTTAAAGTTTCGCTTGTTCTTCACTAGTTGCATGGAGAGACTGAGCATATGCGTGCACTCACACAGAATAGCATTCTGCAGTTGTTGCTTAGCCTGGGGCTTTAGTACATCAGAGAAAAACAACACCAAGATATAAAATGTTTACTAGACCAACAAAACATGTTTTTCCTGTTTCTCTGTCTACCAGTGATTCACATGGAACATAAATGTGCCAACAGCTTAGGTATGCATCCTAATTCATAGTGAAACGAACCACTCTCTTGTTTGGAAATTCTGGCATCATCATGTCATATCAGGTTCTGATTTTAGTAACTCAGTTAAAATACAGCGACAGCGGTTAAATTGTGCTGTTAATGTCAGAGCAGGTTTCAGACTCTGCAGTTACAAAGTAAATTCTGAAATGAATAAATCTTTGGTTAGATTAATTATATCACCTTCTGTAGGACGTAAAAATAGATTACAATCAGTCTTTTTTGCCATGATAAGCAAGTCATACAATGTGTGGCTAGCCTGCTGTCATTTGCCTGTTTGAAATGGCAACAGTGTGCAAGCAGGTTGCCTGGGCTCATAAATTGCCTGCAATAGCTACCACAACCCCTTTAAATAGACACTAGCTAGATATCAGCGTTGGCCTTTTCTCTGCACCTTAACCTGGTTATTATCAAAATTTAAGATCTAAGTTCCTACTGGGGGAAAATGTTTTCTCCATGCATTCTAAAGTGTTATATAACTACAAACTGAAGATTGGTGTGTGCAACTATATAATATATAAGCTATATATTAGCTTATTAGCTTATATACTATATATACTTATATACTATACAAGCACTGAACACCACAAATAAAAAAAAACAATTCTTCCACATTGCCAGCATAGGGGAAATATGCTTATATATCACTTCCCATCATCAGTAGCTATCTTCTGCAACTATCTCGTACAAAAATTTTTTAATAGCGATGAAAGGCGTCACAACTCTCAAAGGAAATGTAGGGAATAAAAATCGTGGTTGGGGCCGTGTTTTAAATGTGTTTAAAATAGACTATGATATGATGATATGATATACACAGTATATTGTACAACCCAAAATCAGAAAAAGTTGGGACAGTATGGAAAACATTACTTTTATTTCATTGTAGGCAGTATGAACCTGAGATATTTCATGTTTGGTCAACTCTAAGAATTGTTTAATAAACATCATTTGCCTCAACCTGATGGCAATGAACTAAAATGTAAAGCAACTATAAGAAACACTGTATTTTATATGCATTTTTCATACTGTAAGAGGTTTTTAAAGATGTTACAATTAACAACGACTCACCCTTTCATGGTTCTCAATCAGTATCTCCACCACTATGTTCTGGAATTTGATATCCATGATGGCAGCCACAGTCTCCTCCTGAGGCCTGAGCAGCGTGGGACCAAACACTACACCCAGATTGGCCACAGTCATCAGATTTTGCTGGTGGTTGCTGGCTACACTGTGTAGGAGAACCATAGTTACATAACGTTGTGTTGCATTATGTACTGTCAAATATCCTGCTAAATATGAAGCTAATTTTAGTTGCACATGTACTTTCCGATGCAAAACATTTGATGGTTGAAAATTAATCAACAATGTTATACTAAGATTTGTACTCTGAGAAAAATACATTTAAACCTTTTGTATAAAGATATGTGCTGTGCGTGTCGTGTCAGGTTAGGTATAAATGATTAGTGTTTCTAAAAGTGCCATAAAAATATTAATGTAAAATAAAACTTGGCATAACAGGGGAGATTGCCATAATAGGGGATATATATATGTATATGCAATTGTATTTTTCAATTTTCAATTTTCTCTTTCAAGAGAAAGCCATGTCATTACTGCTGTGAACAGTCTTGAATAAATTGCAGTACTCTTGGTGGTACTCATGGGTTGTTCAACTTTACAAAGGGAAGTAACCTACTTTGATAAGTGCTTGATGAGTAGTTCCAACATCTGCTGGTTTTTCTCTGGTAAACGGTGTACGATGCTATGGATCTCTTTTACCCTTGCCTCTGGATTATCCAGCTCTGTTACAAATTATATAAATATAAATCAGAGATAAACATTGAGGGAAGTAGGAAGTGAACATGGACAACAGCAAAAAAAATATTCGTAAATGTTTAACATATATTTTGCATAATATAACAAATGTAAAATCTGCTATTGATTAAAAGGAAAAGCAGTTGTTTTGTTTGTGAGCGCTGCTTCTGTTTGATGAACCCCGCTGAACTTTCCAAATAAACTACCACCATGAGACATTAAACTACTAGAGCCCATGCGTAGAATACAGCAAACAATGTGAACACAGATGAAGAGTTGAAAACTCAGACATCCCCAGGTGTAGAGCATCTCTCTGTTGATGCTCTGCCAGATTACTGCAGAATGTTCCAACCATCTTCAGCTCTTGCTTGCCTTGCTAGCTAGTCTACTTAGGTTTCTTCCAGCATACAACGTTCATGCTGATAAAGTCCTTTGTTGCTTTAGCAGTATGTTTAGATCACTTTGTTGCTGTAGTTTCCTTGGAATTGAGGTAATACAAGGTTTCTATAGACTTTTTGAATTCTATAACTGTATTGTCAAGGAAGAGCCAGTAGGGAGATCCTGCTTGTACCACATCATTCACCATTTCATAGACACTTTAGTTTTTCTGACTCCATACTTTGCTCCTGCCATGCATGCAATACAACTATTTTTCTCATCTGCACACAAGACCTTTTAAGCAGAACAAACGGAAGTTCTTTAAAGTCATTTTCAGCAAACTGTAACCAGGTCCTATTGTGTTATTTTTCTTGGCTAACTAACAGTTTGCATCTCACAGTGTAACCTCTATATTTCTGTTCATGAATTCTTATGTGGAGAGCAGACACTGAAAACTATACACTTGACTCCTGAAGAGTGGCTTCCTGGTGGAACAGTTATAGGTAAGGTATAGGTATTTTAGATTAAGGTAGGTTTAAAGAAGATTATGATTTTAAAAAAGTTTTTACTGAAGCCTCCTATTTTTTTTTTTTTGTTTCTTAGCCTTCAAATGGTTTCCTTGACCTCTATTGGCAGATCTCATGTTGGCAAACGACAAAAGCAGATTTCAGCTGTACTCAAAAGTGTAGAATCAGCAGTAGAACCTAAAAGCTCTGATATACCTTCAAAACATTTAACACAAATAAAGAAAGTAATCGTAAAAACCTGTGAAGCCCTGTATTCCAAATGTTAAGGTGCCTTGCAATAGAGGGGATTTGTATAAAAAGTGATGCTATCACAACCACAATTTACCTGCACTTTACTTCACAGCAAACTTCACTCCCACCCATCACTCACTGCCTCATTCCAATTTTGCTGTTTACTGCTCACACCCACACCGGTTCCTCATTTGCTGATTATAGGCCAAGACTTTGAAACGCCACTCTTTCACACATTCCTTTGGAAGGTTCCATCATCCCTGTAGACTGCATGACTCTCACGGCATGAGGTTCATGCTCTTTGACTTGCTTGTTCGCTCATGTCTTGTGATTTTGCCTGACAGTCTTGTCATTCTGGTTTTGAATTCAGGACAGTTTTGTTGGCCTTGATCTTGCTTAGCCCTTTGCTACCTTTTTAAGATAAAAAGATAAAGGTTCTCAGAATTGCCTCTTTGTTTCTGCCATCCTTTTCAGCCAAATAAGCCCTAAGGAATTTGGAAATGTGGACTTTTAACCATGTTTCGTACAGTTTCGGAAAAACCAAAAAATTCTATAACAAAAATAAAAATATGCTTTACATTAGGGTAGAACAGTGCCACAGTGGTTAATACGGTTGCCTCCACTGTTCCCTGTTCGATCTCAACTTTAGACTCTGCCTATGTAGATTCTGCATATCCACTTCATGCCTGTGTAGGTTTACTACCGGTGCTCCGATTCAGTCCCATAGTCCAAAGACATGCATTTTTTAAAACTGATTACTCTCAGTTTGCCTGGTATGAGTGTGTATGGTATGACACCAGTTTCAATATAACTGTTGTGCTTGTTGTGCTTTGCGGCCAAATTGGTTCCAACATGCAAAGAGTTCAACTAAAATGAAAATGAAATGGTGTAAACTATGACCAACATTAATGGTGCCTCTGTGGTGACTTAAAAGTGGTTGCCCTCGTGCTTCGTCTCAAGGGTGGATACACAAAGTATTGCTGTGTGAATGGGACAGTCAAGCAAGAGAAGAACACAACTCAGACAGCCAGGGACTAAAATGTTCTTCATCCAGCACTTGAAGATTCTGCTACCATCAAGTTGGGTCTTATGAAGAACATAATGAAAAAAATGCAGAAACATTTCTGTATCTCTTTTGTACATTTCCAAAGTTGAGTGATGCAAAGATAAAGGAAGGAGTCTTCACTGGTCCTCAGAAGCATGTGCTTCTGCAAGATGAAGAGTTTCATAGTTTGCTATGAAAAAAGATATCAGGGTAAATTAAACTCTTAAACTACTGCTGAACACTTAGTAAAGATAATCTGATGCAAGGGTATAAGAGAAACGTAAAAACGAGCCAAGAAACCAGTTACTGAGGACAGTTTGTATAGTCCAATGACTTATATTAGATATTTTTGTGCTTAGGCATGTGAATTGATTGAAATACATTTAAGTTTAAGTTTAAGTTTAAGTAGACACACACATACGCACATGCACACATAGACACGCACACACACATACACACGCACGCACACATACATACACACGCACACAGGGACATACTCGTGTTTATAGCCTGTCCTTTCTCGCTCCAATCCTGTGAGCTCAACTTTCTTAACAGTGCACACCCTGTAAGTTAACATCCTCATTAAACATACGTGTTTATATGCTAGCACATACACTGTAGCATCTGTAAACATTTTCGATTCTCTTACAGGCACTTTTAATTGTATTTTTTCTCTGTAATCATGGATCCTAATATCTTAATGCACAGATTGCGCTCCTAAATGATATTTGTGACTGCAGTTAAAAAAAAAAATCTAAATATTACTGTTAAATCAATCTGTTACAGAATATATATTTATAACCCCCCTGGTGAGTAAATACTGAGCTCCTTCACGAAGAGGGAGAGCAGCAGAAGACAAGAAATCAGACAGGTTTAGAACATGGTGCAAAGATGTTAAACACATAAGACAGATATTATGTGATATGCAGGTTGGGTGCGTGTTTGGGTTAAATTTAGAACAGGTATTTGGCACAAGAGTGGCGGATTTAACAGTGGTGAAACTGAAGATCACTCATCTCTCTCTCTCTCTCTTTCTCCACACACACACACACACACACACACACACACACACACACCGACAAGCACATACACACAGGCCTGCATCACGTTTTTGATACCTCTGATCTATTCTGTGTTTAAGTTATATGACCTATTCCTCCTCTTTACAACTTCAGAGGTCTCTCCCTCTCTGTCGCCCTCACTCACACACACACACACACACACACACACAAACACACACACAAATCTCATTCTTGCATGGACATTTCAAATTCAACTTGGAGTGTGTCCGTTTTTCTCAAAACCAATATGAGAGCAGAAAGAAAGAAAACTAAAAGGAATCTCACTGGCAGCTTTGATGAAGCTTCTCTGATACTGGTATGTCATTAGAGGTGCAGGTAGCATCCTGGATTAAAGGGGAGAAAGAATAAGACAAACATATGAAAGACAAAAAAAAACCTATAAAGTGACACATCCAAGAAGACAAGTGTCTTCTATACAGCATGAACGCTACAGGCAAGACAAACGATGGTAGACCTTGCCATTTAGGTGACTGTTCTGCCTGTCAATTATTTTTTTTAAACAAGAGATCAAAGATTTTAGGTCAAAATAAATATGACTGAAAAACGGAATGGCTATTACAGAAGTAGTCCACTTTTTATAATGGTAACATATACCTAAAGTGTGAAACGTCATTTAAAGCTATGTATTACTCCGGAATATAACTTAAATTCGACACTAATTATTCAGAATGTAGTTATTTAAATTAGAAATTATTTAGTAAGATAAATTAGAAAAGAGATACACATATTTCACACACCTTATTTGTGTTTTTACTATAGTCAAACAAAACTGCTTATTTAATCAAATGCTGCATAAAGCACAGTCCATGAATGTAGTGCAAATCACAGAAATGTAAAGCCCAACTGTCATCAGACCATGGATTCTGTGTGTATCACACCACTAACTGTACAAGTGGGCCAGGACTTACCTGAGGTAGTGTTTGATAGCACTAGTGATGGTTTTGATCTCCCACTCAGAGCTTTCCAGTTCCACATCAGCACACGTTTTTGGGTCTGGAAAGTGCGGTGACATTTAGTCATCATCACCATAATCATGTTCTTCATGTTCATGTTAATCATATTGATTAATATTACAAAGGTTCTAAATATTTAATATTTATAATAATTAACATTTTAATATATTTCACTGTAAAATATATTAGTAGACTTTTGTTGTGGTTTTAGTAGTGTAGTTCACAGACCTCTAAGAAGTGATTGCATTTATAGTCCCTTATTTACAATGGCTATTCATTCCAACAAATGAATCGTTAGTCACATAAATGTGTCGTAAACTGAGGCGTTTACTGCATGCTGTATTTATCATAGCCAACCTGAAACATGTTTACAACTACAGTTATCAGTGAAAAACATGATTCTTGACGTAACCACAGCTTTTCCTAACTACATTACCCAGTGTTTATCACTCCAGCCACACGACTCTACATCACGCAAATCTGAACTGCTCATTTATCGAGAGAGATTTATTGAGAAAGTATCACAATTTATCGCTTGTGAAAAAACGAAATTTTTAATCCAGAGCTTTCTGGTGGATGTTCATTTATGTGTATTACTGGATTTACATCATAAAGTCCAAAATCACACAACAGGGAGTACCTGTACATCCAACAAAGTTGTATACCACTAGCTAATTTACTAAATGCTATTGGAACATCATCATGTATTTTGGTCAGACAAAATTAAAATGAGCTTTTTGGCAATAAACAGTCAGGTGGGATTGACATAAAAAGATTATGTGTTTCTGAGGTTGTTTTACTCCAAAGACACTGGGAATGTTATTAAGACATATACAGTATCTCACAAAAGTGAGTACACCCCTCACATTTTCATAATGATTTTATTATCTTTTCATGAGACACCACAGCCTGTTTAACAGTGTAAATTTTGCTCAAAATATCAACACACAGCCATTAATGTCCAAATTGCTGGCAACAAAAGTTGAAAGTGAAAAGTGAACCCAAAGTGAAAAGTGAAAAGTTGTGCCCAATTAGCCATTTTCCCTCCCCTGTATGATGTGACTCGTTTATGTTACAATGGTGTCAATGACAGCAGGTGTGTTAAATTTGGTGTTATTGCTCTCACACTCGCATACTGGTCACTAGAAGTTCAACATGGCACCTCATGGCAAAGAATTCTCTGAGGATCTGAAAAGAAGAATTGTTACTCTACATAAAGATGGCCTAGGCTATAAGAAGATTGCTAACACAGTGGTTTAAGAGGACAGGTTCTACTCAGAACAGGTCTTCCCATGGTCGACCAAAAAAGCTGAGTGCAGATACTCAGCATCATATCTAAAGGTTGGCTTTATAAAATACACATTAGGGTGCTGGCGGCATTGCTGCAGAGGTGAACTGGGTGGGGTGTCAGCATGTCCGCATACTGCACACTGTATCATATTGGTCTGCATGGCTGTCGTCCCAGAAGGAATCTTCTTCTACAGACGATGCATGAGAAAGCCTGCAGTTTGCTGAAGACAAGCGGGCTATGGGGGGCATGGATTACCGGAACCCTGTCCTGTGTTCTGATAAGACCAAAATAAACGGATCTGGTTCAGATGTGTAGCAGCAACCAGGTGAGGAGTATAGAGACAAGTGTGCCTTGCCTACAGTTAAGCATGGTGGTAGGAATGTCATGGTTTGTCACGGCAAAGGTTAAAGGTCAAGCATGCCTCCCTATCGAGCATTTACAGGGCATTTATAAACAGAATTTGGAGGCGCGCAGTGTCTCTGACATCCACCTACAGAGCTGGATGTAGTCATTGAGGAGTGGAAGAGATTCCAGTGGCAACCTGTGAAACTTTAGTGAAATCTATGCCCAAGAGAGTTAAGGCAGTGCTGGAAAATAAAGGTGGCCTTGAAACATTGATACATTCAGCACAATTTGGCCATTTTAATAAGGGGTGTACTCACATTTGTTGCCAGTAGTTTTGACTTTAATGCCTGTGCGTTGAGTGATTTTGAACAGAACAAATTTGAACACAACAAATTTGAACTGTTAAGACTGACATTGTATCAAAGTGTCATATCTTCAATCTTGTCTCTCTCTCTCTAATATATATAGCGTGGAAAATAGTTTTTTTGATACACGACTTTGCAAGTTTCCCACTTTAGGCTACTGAACCTTACTACAGAAACAAGGTCTTGTAGTTAAGGTTGACAGCTAAAAGACTACCTTTTATTGTTGGATTTACAATCATAAGTCTTAATCAGACTTACCCATTGCAAGGCTCAGTAGTTTTTGCACTCTTGAGTTGACACCGACTATTCTGTACAATCCCTGCTCCTCGATGCCTGATTAGAACACACTCTCAGTTACAAATATCCACACATTTATAGTTATGTTACTTATAGAGCACTCACAAACTGGCTAGTCGTGTACAAGTCATACCTCTTGTCTCCACAGCATAGATAAGCTTCTTGATCACATTGAAGCCGATCACATCTAACTGGGCCACTGGGGAAACACAAACATAAGATTCAAAAAGTCAACAAATTAGCTTATTCCCATGAGAAATGAAATACTTCCAAATGCAAGACACTTCATCTTATTAAATCTTTGGGCCTGCGTTAGTCTACACAAAACCATGCCATAAACAAATTAGGAGCTCTTTTACATAAAACTTACTGGCTTCATTTTGGTTGTCCCGGTTCAAGTTGTACACCTGTAACAAAAACGAGACATTTGCATTCAAAAGCTTGAAACAAAAAAATCATGAAGCAAAGGCGCACAAGAATTGCAGCTTTTGAAGTAATATAATGTTTAAAATAATACAAATAAGCTAGAATGTGATTATCAATCCATTGAAAAAGTACAGTCGCCTGAAGAACAAGTTTCAAATGTAATTCTAAATATCAGACTAAATAGCACTGGGAGCATATCCATATACATACTTATGTGTTTGGTTAGATGAAGAATAGCTGATCTTACACGAGAAGCACAAACAAGATCAAGAAAATGTAACTTATTATTATTAACATGTAAAGCCTTGTTAATAAATAAATAACTATGCACAGTGTTACATGTTAATGGTGTATTGACTAATCCAAACAATTAAATCTTGACATGAGAATTGCAGAGTACGTCTGGTTTATAGAACATGTTGTATCACCCCAATTTTTTACCGTGCATACACAATGCAAAGACTTACTACAGCAACAACAGTTAAATGCAACATTTAAACATTTTTGAAAGTTTGATCAACTTCGCCACTAATTCTAATTGTGTACTGCACCAAGGCTAACTCTTCTAATCGCACTATACATTCATTCATAAAATATATTTTTATTACATAATTGTACTAATGCTGCATTATAATGCTCTAAATGGGTCATACGACTGTAAATCATTATGTCTGAATTAGAAGTACTAAGGCTAAAGGGTATCCTCAATCTAATAATGTCATTCACTAAAGACAAAATATACAGAAAGAAAGTATTTTAAGTTTGTTTTGAAATTCATACAAACACATGATAGCAAAAGGTAAAATAAATAGGAAATAGGACAAATGAAAAATAAATAAACAACACACCGGCTCCCTCCCGTCCATGGCCTCCATCCAAAGCCTTCTATCTTCTTCTGATAGAGCCTGCATGGTTATCATCACACCAGGCCTAAAACAAACACATATATGTTTTCCATTGAATAATTCATGCACATTTACAGTTTTCCTTTTATAGCACTTTAAGCAGAGTGACTGCCAATCAGTATATGTATATAGCATAAATGTAAATACCACTGGATCGATCATATTAACACTTTATATGATCAGCCTTCTTAAACTAGTTGTATCTATACTGAACAAGCACACTGCTCACGAAATTAGGGGATATTTCATTTTGAAGTGAAAAGTATATATAAAGGCAATACTTTTGTTTTTGCACCCATTTCCATTAGCATAATTATGTTCAGTATATACCAGCCACCGCATCCAACAAGGACCACATTCAGCCATCAGTATGCTCCTAAACCAACACTGGCAGTAAAACTGATCTGGGATCTGATCTGGATATTTACATTTTTATCATTTATCAGACATCCTTATCCAGAGCACATTACAACTGTCTGCAAGGTACACTCTAAGCAATTATTATCTAATGGCTTTACTCAAGGGTTCAACAGTGTCAGCTTTACAGTTCTGGGACATGAATCATGAACAATAGTCTTGTATGTTGGCAGCTGTACAGTTCTATCAAGTCACAAAAAAAACCAGTGCATCCAACTTTCTGTCCTGATACAATTTTCTGTCCTGTTATTGTGAAAGGTCAGATTGTTATAAACTTAATAGTGGAAAAAAGCAATTGGCATAAAGGTCAACACACTTCTGTCTTATTTAATGTGTATTCTTGTATTAATGTTGATGAATAGCTAATGTTGTTCCCAGGAGCCTAAATCAAAATGGAAGAACTCCTAGATATTCAGTTGAGCCAAAAAGTAAAAATCATAGAAAGATGTTTCAGTTACAAAAGCGTGTTAATCATTTTTCTTCTTAGGACAAACACATTTGAAGCTAACTACAGGGGAAAAAATAACTTTAGTGCATCACCGTCAGAAAGAAATTCTCTCTCTCTCTCTCTCTCTCTCTCTCTCTCACACACACACACACACACACACACACACAGAGGGGGGAAAGAGTGAGAGAGAGCATTGGCAGGGGTGTCATCAGACCATCTTTCCTGGGACAGATGCCCCATTAAAATGTTGCTGTGCCAAATTTATCCTGGATTGCTGAGCAGAAGTAAAGGACATGCCACACAATTCACAGCAGGCACTACATTTCCCACAATGCCCTAACATCTTTTCAAAAGCTTGAGCCACTAATGCCTTCAGTCAGTTTACACAGATTAAAGCGATTGTTACAGTTCAGATCTAAAGACATCTTACCAAATAATGGAAACATTTTACTGTGCTACATTTAGTTCTAAATGGACTTGGGCTATTTTGTATATTTGGGTACTGTGTAAATGACTGCACGCCAAAGTGTAAAAAAAAATGACTGAGAAAATGTAAAATGAAAGGACTGAAATAGCACAGAAATAATACTGTACATAAAAAAATAAATGTGGTGTTTTCATTATTTCTTAAGATGTCTTAAGATACGTAGCTTAGCAAAAGGAGAGTACTAAAGAAAAAGTTTGAGAACCACTAAATTAATATATTTAGTGTTTAACACTAGCCTCTTAATGCTACACCTACAACTAACCTTAACCTGAACCTTTAAATCAATAACCAAAATGTACACCTAAAGAAGTGACATTGTTCTTTCTTTGTCTATAAACATTTGGTCCTCACAATGATATGTAATAATATTAGCTGAATAATCACCAGCGATGTCTACAAGGCGTCTGACAGACTGGTCAGTCAAGGTGATCAAGGTAATCCATTAATATTAATTGGTGTCACAGAACCGTTATTTTAATTAACACTGAAGTACAGCACTATATTATGGTGCAATGTCAATAATATACTCTGTTTGTCTATCGTTTTATCTCCTGCTTTATCCTTACACAAGATACAAGAAAAACAATCCATAAAACAACTCAAGGGGAACTAAATGTCAAGCAACAAACAAAGTGTGAAAATGATCTTATCTCTTAATGTCAGACATGGACACGTGAAATTACACAATACAGATGTGAGAAAGTGAGTTCACATATACTCACTGGACAAAATAGTTATCTGTGACTGAAACATACCTAATAGCATGAAACCCTCCACAAATTTAGATGAACATTTCCTGTTGACTGGTATTTTTCACCCTGCTGGTAGATCCGTATGACCACATGCTTCAATAAACCTGCAAATTCACACTATGGCCTTTGGCACATACACTCTCTGTCAAGAAAAATAACTTAAAATAACCCAAATAGAAATGACTGATTGCTGCAAATTTCAGCATGCAGTCATGTCATAGGCAGATGTGTAAATGATTACAGGTGTGGTCTGATTCGGCACTGGGTCTTGCCACAAGCCTCTGCTATCCACTCAAAGACATTTTACCTAGTTGACAGACTTTGAGAGGGGCACATCATTGGAACGAGAGAAACAGGATAGTAATTTCAACGACTTTCAGCTGACCTAGCTGTTACAATGTGTTGAGAGTCGCAGTAGAGTAGTTGTAGTAGAGGGTACACACAACACAGCAAACAGGCTCTGGACAGCCCAGACAGACCACCAGTAGTGAGGATCATTTCATCCACTGACAAATATGAGAAGCTCCCACATTGTCCTTGTCCACCACCCAGACACAGGTAGCTCCTTCTGTACACACTTGAGGGGCTTATCAGAATGAAATTGTCACAGTGCCCATTACATTTCTTTCATTTTTTCTGATAATGCATTGTCTCACAATCCTCCTATAACAAGCAATAAACATTGAAACTGCAATGAAACCGCCTTCTGTCAGTTTGGAACTCACAGGATATTCTTTGCTGCTTGCACATTGATGAGCTTTGCACACACGCGCACACACACGCGCACACACACACATTTATGCAGACACAGAAACTGTTTCATAAGCTACTAAAGGTTTCATAACCTTAAAACCATAAAGCACTACACACATGCACTCACTGATCATTTTATTAGATATCTTCATTTCAACACACAGTGTCCATTTTATCAGGTTAATTTAACATACAGAAGCACTTTGTAGTTCTGCACTTACAGAGTGCTGTCTATCTGTTACTTTACATAGTTTGTTAGTCCCATTTATTGTCTTCTCTAATTAAAAGGATTAGAGGATGATTAACACAAAGCTACAGGCTAATGTTTATGTCTGTACTTCTATAAAGTGGAGCAATATGGTAGATATGTGTAATATAGGTACTCACCATTTTAACTTATGATATTTCAAATTCACCACGGGGAACTGATAAAATACATAAATACGTATTTTGCAAAAACTGTACTCTGAATTTTTCATTTAGCTGATTTCCCATGTAAGCACCATGCAGCACGATATAGGTTCCTGCACTCTCCCGATGTGAACTCATGATATAGGTGGTAAAGTTGGGGAAGTGATTAGCGCTGGGAAATGTAGTAAGGATTTTTTTTTGTTTTTGCACTTTCAACACATTAAATGAAATAACAGTATATAACTGTAGAACTACAAAATCCATCTGTATATGAAGTGAAACTGATTAAATGAACAGTAAGTTTAGAAACAAAGAGATATATCTAATAAAGCAATCTGTGTGTATATATATATTGAAAAAAATGTACAAAAATACACAATTACGTTAGACAATTAATAATTGGGTGCATGCGTGATGTTGTTTTAAGTTATTATCTCTAATTGCACAAACACCCAAGAATGCACTTACATTCTGCACGCCCTGCTAACCATACAATTTCTGTTTTATTTAACGGCACCATGATGAGTCAAACCAATTATCGGTGTACTGGCACTACCCATTTCAATCCTAAGAGCTCTACCAAGTGAGGTGTGCCACGTTCACTGAGTTCTTCAGTGAACTACAGCATCATCTGCTGCCAAGTAAGAAGACTGCATCTTACCGGTCCATGGCTTCCACATCAAAGCAAAATCTCTTTTCGATAGAATCTGTTTTCCTCCTGATGCAGGAAATAAGAACAAAGCTCTCCTCTTCTCCCTGAAAAGCAAGATCAGTAAAGGCAGATGAAACGTGAACTCTGAAGGCAAACTGGAGTCTGCATGCTGGAGTGATTACAACTGCACTAATTTACATAAAATTCACTTCCAAGTCACTTTGAGGGAACTGGCATTACAGAAACAGTAAACAACATATGGTAAATGGTAATTCCACCACATCTCTTATATATACACGATTACAAAAGTCAAGTTAACTATCACACCAGAGGTTTTTTTTCTATTTTTACAATTTGTCCAGTCTTGCAGTGTTCTGGAAGGTAGAATGGAAAAACCCTACCCCGTCTCAACACACACAGCCATTAATGTCTAAACCACTGGCAACATGTGAGTACACCCCTAAGTGAAAATGGCCAAACTGTGTGCAACTGGCCATCATGTTAGTGTTAACAAGGTCTCGGGTGAGAATGGGAAACAGGTACATTTGGTTTTATTGCTCTCACACTGGTCACTGGAAGTTCAACATGGCACCTTACATAACTCTCTGAGGATCTGTAAAAAGAATTGTTGCCAAGACCGTACAGTGGTTTAAGAGGACAGGTTCCACTCAGAACAGGCCTCGCCATGGTCAACCAAAGAAGTTCAGCATCAAATCCAGAGGTTGGCTTTTGAAAATTGTGGTATAGAAGTGCTGCCAGCATTGCTGCAGATGTTAAAGGAGTGGGGGGTCAGCCTGTCAGTGCTTTGACCATACATCGCACACTGTATCAAATTGGTCTGCATGACTGTCATCCCAGAAGGAATCTTCTTCTCAAGATCATGCACAAGAAAGCCTGCAGAGATTGTAGGTTGCTGAAGACGTGCAAACTAAGGACATAGATTACTGGAACCATGTCCTGTGTTCTGATGAGACCAGGATAAATGTATTTGGTTCAGGTGTTTTCAAGCATCTGTGGCGGCAACCAGATGAGAAGTACATAGACATGTTTGTCTTGCCTACAGTCAAGCATGGTGGTGGGAATTTCATGGTTTTTCTTCAGAAACTGGACTACACGGCAGTATTGCAACATGATAACGACCCCTAAACAAAAACACTACCTTGCTAAAGAAATTAAGGGTAAAGGTGCTGGACGGGACAAGCATGTCCCCAATCATTATTTTTTGAAACAACAATTACTAACATTATTTTTGGAAAGTAGGGCTTTCTCCTTGTAATCCGACCATGCACAAAATTGCTGTTCTGTGTTCTCCTGATCATGAACATTAATATTTGCCATTGTGAGAGAGGCCTTGATTACTTTGTGACTTCATGGACATGCTTCACATATTTATGTCACACAAAAGATATGTAATACTTTTATCAATAAATTCATGACACGGCAAAATAAGATTTTTTTTTTCTTTTTTAAATTACGTTTTCTTGTTCTATTGCCATATCATCCACCACTACCCGTACCAACATGTCTTCTTCAAGTCAAAAAGCATCATATGAGACTACAAAATGCTACTCATAAAATAGCCATATAGATGCCTACATATGCATCATGGTCTTTTCTGCTTTGTCAAAAAAATAAGTAAACTATTTCAGAATATTAAATGTTATACATTGTAATTCTCTAGTATTCTCTCAATTAAGTTTTTGGAGATCTTACAGGAAGTAAGTTTTCATGTTACTGGTTAACCTTGTGTGGTTTGGGCTTGTTTAATCATGTAGACTGGTGCAGGAATGTAGCCAGGAGGGGTTGTTTTCTTAGGTGTTAATGACCCCATTCTTGGCACAGGTGAGAGGGTACATTGCCAGTAACTGTCCTTTACACCAACGGCTCCTTCTGTCTGTTTTATTGCCACCTGATAGGTACACACAGTAACCTGTAGCAGCATGTTTATTAATCTGGAACTCATGAGATTACAAATGTGGGAGGAAGGAATGTGGTGTAAAGTAGGGAAAAAAGGTAAGAAAAGGTAGGACATGAGACAGGAGTGACTACTTACTATTTTGCCTACAGATTTCTGGTCAAAGAGCACCATGGTAAATCGCTTGGACTCACGCCGGTAAGTGCAGTAGTACTTCACCCATGTGGACACAAAGGAACCTGAAGAGAGTGGAGAAAATGACACGTGTAAATATAGATAACAGCAAGAAAGATTCCAGTTTCAACTGTACAAGATTTTACTTTATATTTTGTAAAGCAAAGGATATAAATATAACTTGGTAATTTTCAAGTAATAGTTTTAAAACACAGAACCTTATATTAAACAGAAAAGTCAAACGTCACAATATTCTACAAAATGAATTACTGTAGTAAGTTTACATAGTACTGTAACAGTGATTGGTTGTTCAACTTTCACCTTACAGACTGGAATACACTGTACAGTTTGCGTAAATTCATAGTTACAGTCGCCAATCATTGTTTCTACACTCATTGTTGTCCATGTTTTTCCCCATTTTATCAGATCCACCTACCATATAGAAGCACTTTGTCTTTTTACAATTACAGACTGTGGTCAACCTGTTTCTCAAAATACTTTATCAGTCTTCTCTACACTGTTCTCTAATGGTCAGGACCAGCACAGATCAGGTCCTGATCATTAGAGAGCAGAGTAAGGAGGATATATATATATATATATATATATAGGTACTGACAAAACAGGCAATAAAGGTATCAAGCTGAAATAATAAAGTGATTGGTGGCTGTGCCTTCCTGCACATATCTTCCAGTGTACTATCACATTATATCATATGTTATATATGCTAAATGATCAACACTTCTCATAAAACTAAGTGGTTGCTAAGTGACTACAGATATCAATATGTGCTAACACCCCTAGCCAGACAACAAAATTAGAAAAATTTGCTCAGGATCTGTGTTTTATCCTCTCCAGTGATGGTGCTTGAAACTGTTTAAGCTGAGTGTGTTTCCAGTGGCAAGTATTTCTCAAAAATGTGGACATGTTCTCTATTCTAAATCAAAACCGTTTCAGAGGATTACAAAACACATTTCTTATTACCTAGATATATCTGCAACAAAGCAACAAGCTACATATTAAAAACTGAAGAATTTAATCAGTGAGGAAACATCAGCACAGTTTTTACATTTCAGATTATTACTTAAATTTGGTTTATTTTAATATTCGTTATTGAAGGTTGTTCATATGCCTTTAGCCTATAGCAGCTTTTATTGTATACAAGGACTGGGGACGCATGATTAATGTATTTGTAATATTTGTAATATATAGTATTTCACACAAAATTCTGTGAAAATCAATTCACTGTTCTGTGAAACCTACTTAGAGCAAGTTCCCTTAATATATTTAGTCTATGCTAGTTATTCTTAATTAATCAACGTATGAAGGTGGTGCTAAAGATGTATGCTACTAGAGATCTGTGAAAGTTGAGCCATATCAGGCAATGCATGCCCAACTTACTAACACCTTCCTTTTTGTGTGGCAAGACAAATGAAGTCTTTTTGCCTGTTCAACAAAAATTTAGAATCACTTATCTTCACATCATATACAGCTAATCTGACAACAGTCAGACGAACCATCTAGGAGAAGTACACCAAACTGCAAGACGTTCAAAAGCACAAAACAACCCATTTCCTGTAGGGCATGGTTCATACTCAGTTATATTCTGCATTTAAACATGTTTATCCAGACTGGGTGCGGCTATACTCAAGATCACCTGACTAACATTTGATGACATATGGTGGCACTGTGGACTTCCCCGCCCACACACCGGGCCTTGATGTACATGCCAAAGAGCCATGGTTTTGGTTCTGGAGACCACATCAGAAATATATACCAGTAATAATAATAGTAAAAATACTGTTAAGCATAAGGCCCTTCTACCTACAGAAGAAATGTTAAATGATCTTTGATTTATTTATCATTCAGTTTGAAGTGCTGTGACGTAGAATCATTTCACAGAGGCATTAGACAAGTGATTTGTAATCACTGTTAATATGATGTAACAATATTTGTGTCATTCAACAAACATAAATAAAGATTTTTTAAAAAGCAAAAAACAGTCAAATAAACAAAGCTCTTAGTTTATGGTTTAGTGTCAGCTAAAATTGTACATTTCAGTGAATCTCGAGTTGTTTTAATTTGCCACAAAATGTTCTAAACACAAGCATATTTATAAAAGTTCTATATAAAAATGTTATGGAATAGCTACGAACAGCTATATGATTTCAGCTTGCATCCACTCCTGCATAGTTTGTAGTCCTTAGAAACAAAGTGAGAATGAACGCTCACGTTTCTCCAGAACGAAAAGATAGCCCTCCATCGTGTGAGAACTAATGCTCTTGTGCTCATGAGGGTTCTCCTTCATCTTCTTCATCAGACTCTCCACTTCTGATCGAGTGCTCTCAAAGCGGTTTCGTGTCTGATAACAAGAACAAATTCCTTGGTTATACAGTAACTCATATCACTATTTTATAATATCTTTTCATGGGACAACACTGAAGATTACTTAGATATAATGTAATGTATTAAGCTTAGGTAACAGTCTAAATTTGCTGTGCCTTCAAAATAACTCAGCACACAGCCACAAATGTCTAAACCGCTGGGAAAAAAAATGATACAATTCTGTCAATATTTTGTGTCGCCACCATTATTTTACAGCACTGCCTTAACTCCCTTTCCATATAGTTCACTAGAGCTTCACAGGTCACCACTGAAAATCCTCTTCCACTCCTCCATGACGGCATTACGGAGTTGGTAGATGTAAAATACCTTGGGCTCCTATAAACCGGATTCCAAAAAAGTCAGGACACTAAACAAATTGTGAACAAAAACTGAATGCAATGATGTAGAGATGTCAACATCTAATATTTTATTCAGAATAGAACACAAATCACAAATCAAAAGTTTAAACTGAGAGAATGTATCATTTTATGAGAAAAATATGTTGTTTCCAAATTTCATGTCGCCAACAAATCCCAAAAAAGTTGGGACGAGGCCATTTTTACCACTGTGTGGCATCCCCCCTTCTTCTTACAACACTCAACAGACGTCTGGGGATAGAAGAGACCAGTTTCTCATGTTTAGAAATAGGAATGCTCTCCCATTCATGTATAATACAGGCTTCTAACTGTTCAATCGTCTTGGGCCTTTTTGTAGAACCTTCCTCTTTATGATGCACTAAATGTTCTCTATAGGTAAAAGATCTGGACTGAAGACTGGTCATTTCAGTACCCGAATCCTTCTCCTACGTAACCATGATGTTGTGATTGCTACAGAATGTGGTCTGGCATTTTCTTGTTGAAAAATGCAGGGTCTTCCTTGAAAGAGATGACGTCTAGATGGGAGCATTTGTTATTCTAGAACCTTAGTTCTCTGCATTAATGGTGCCTTTCCAGACATGCAAGCTGCCCATGCCACAAGCACTCATACAACCCCATACCATCAGTGATGCAGGCTTCTGAACGGAGCGTTGATAACAACTTGGGTTATCCTTGTCCGGATGACATGGCGTCCCAGTGTTCCATAAAGAACTTCAAATCGTGACTCATCTGACCACAGAACAGTCTTCCATTTTGCCATACTCAATTTTAAATGACATTGTGGAGCTTGATTAGAAATGACTTCCTCTTTGCACTGCAGAGTTTCAGCTGGCAACGGTGGATTGTGTTCACTGACAATGCTTTCTGGAAGTATTCCTGAGCCCATTCTGTTATTTCCTTGACAGTGACATAATTGGTCTTCCAGCTGTTCGTTATATGCTCAATTTCAATTTTTCCAGCCACTTATTGCTACTTGTCCCAACTTTTTTGGGATTTGTTGACACTGTGAAAATTTGAAGCAACATTTTTCCTTAGAAATGTTACATTTACTCAGATTAAACTTTTGATCTGTCATCTATGTCATATTACAAACAAAATATTGACATTTGCCATCTCCACATCATTGCATTCAGTTTTAATTCACAATTCGCTTTGTAGACAAGTCGTTACTTCTCTAGTAACAGCCTCTAGTGTGGGTGTGTTTACCCTGAGTGTGTGTGAGCAGCTCCAGCTCTACCATGTTGGTGCTGGGATTCAAACCAATGACCTTCCCCTCCTGTACAGATCAGAGATTAGAATTAAAGACATTCACTCTAATCCAGGAGAAAACAGAAGCGTGAACTGACCCAAAACATGATTCGAACAGGGGTCAGAACAAGAACCCGGGTGGAGTTGATTGCACAGCCCTGCACTATAATAAAAGCAAAACATAATCAAGACTGTGAAAGACCAGTTGGCTGCATCTATTTTAAACCTAGATGGCTGTTTGGTTACACCAAGTTCAACTGTAAAGAACTTTGGTGTTTCATTTGATTCAGATCACTCCCTTGATGTGCACATTAACAACATCACACAAATTGCTTTCTTTCAGTTACATAACATTGCTAAATTTAAAAATATCCTTTCCCTTCAAGATGCTGAGAAACTGGTTCATGCATTTATAACCTTGAGACTGGATTACTGTAGTGCTTTACTCACTGGATGCTCTAGTAAATCTCTAAAACTTCAACTAGTGCAGAATGCAGCACATATTTCATATTAGTCCTGTTCTGTCGTCTCTACACTGGTTACCAGTTAAATTAAATTTCGTGCGTGCTTGAAACACATAAAGCTCTACACGGTCTGGCTCCACATTATCTGACTGAACCCTTAGAATCTTGCAATCCAGCTCAACTAATTAAAAAAGTAACAGCAGGGGGGAAACCCCCAGCTATGGATTAAACTTCCCACTTCTTCCCAGATTCAGACACTCTCCACATTTTTAAGTCTAGGATAAAAGCATTCTTATTTACTCAGACTTTTAGTTAGATTTAGACAATGATGGATGGCTCAGGTTGGTTCTTGCCTCTTGGCTGTGTTACCTTCTGGTTCTCTAACTTAGCTAACGCTTAGCTACGCTGTTATAGTTAGTGCTGCCGGAGTTTTATGCTGTCATCATCATGCATGTGCATGCATCAGTAATGGATAATAGACTCTGTACCCATAAGTAACAACATTTTCTCTTTTCTCTCCGAAGAGATGTTCCGGTACCAGTTCCAGCACCACACACTTGGATGTTCCTCCACCTCAGCATCACTTTAAGTATTTACCAAATTAAAATCTAGGCCACCCATGGAGGTCGGGTCCCCTTTTGAGTCTTGATCCTCCCAGGGTTTCTTCCTTTCAGGGAGTTTTTCCCTTTCCACTGTCGTCCTAGGCTTGATCAACTTGTAAATTGGCCTTTTAAGATAATATAAGATTGTAAAGCTGCTTTGAGACAATGCTCAGTTGTAAAAAGCGCTATATAAATAAACTTTGATTAATTGATTGATTGATTGATCATTATAAACACTCACTTTATAAACAGACACCTCCGGGGTGTAGTTCTCCGTCAGCTCCAACAACTGGAAATCAAAACAAACAAAAACAATGAATAAATAAATAAATAAGAATCCGTTATAATCAAAAATAAGTTTAAAAACAGGGGTTGCATTCACAAAACTGTCTTCCTTCAAACACCTGTCATAGGGATAATTCTAAGAACAAGCGGTATTCCTGATCGTTACGTTCGATTAAAGCACGAGTTATCAAGTTAAGAATCAAAATGTAAAACCAGTTCTAAAAAAATATGGCTGCTTCTTTCATCTGGGTTTTAGTTTCACGTTTAGTCTGATCTTGTTTGTTACATGTTTTAAATAAATGTTTAAGATGGTTTTACCTTAAAAGCAATTTTTGTTCCTACTGCAGGAGGGGCAGCGAGAAGCGGTAGAGCCACGTAATCCCGCTCAGGAAGTGGATTCTGTAAACACACAGTCACACACACAGTCACACACACACAGTCACACACACACAGTCACACACACACAGTCACACACACAGTCACACACTAAAGGCCACTTTAAGACATACCAATTAACCCAACATGCATGTTTTTGGACTGAGGCAGGAGGACATGCAGACTCCACACAGAAAGGACCCAGACCACTCCGCCCTAGGAGGCAGTGGTGCTACTCACCAAGCCACCATGCTGCCGCTTAATGTAATTTTATGTAATTAAAAGAAATAAAGAACATCATAGTACAATGCTAATACAGGTTGGATCTAAAAGGGGGTGCTGTTCAGCCCAGACTCAAATGAACCCACCTGAATCACTAAGCTCTTGTTGGTCTGCTTCTCCCTCTTCTCCTCGTTCTCGTAGTTATAGTTAAACCCTTGTCGTTTCCATGGCGTCCCTCGGGCCCTGCCAAACCCTCCTCGGGCCCCTCCTCGGTTTCGGGCCCTGTCCGAGACACCTCGGCCCCTGTCCGAGACACCTCGGCCCCTACCACAAGGGGCAAGCCCCGGTGTCAGCTGAAAGTTCGGTTTCTTTATAACCAGCTGGGTGTCGCTGCTGTCCGAATCCAGGCCCTGAGGTGGGTCCGTGCACAGGGGGGTGGACAGGTTGGGGTCTATGGGATGGGTTAAGGTAATCGACAGGTTCACTGGGGGTTCAGCTTCATCAGAACAGGAGGAGGAGGAGGAGGAGTCTGATGAAGGCTGGTTTTCAGAGGGTTTCTTTGATGTTTGAGGGGCGGTGCCAGGTTTAAAACTCGCCGTGGGTTCGGGAGGCTGTTTAACGGCGGAGTATTTACCAGAATCTTCATCTGATGATGATAATGAAGAATCTGAGGAGGTTTCTGCTTTCTTTTTTGAGCTTGTCAATGTTTTTTGTGGAACCGAAACGCTTTTTATAGGGTGCGTGGATTTTTTTGCAGCTGGAGTTTTATTTTGCTTTGTTTCTCCAGACGATGATGCGGAGGAGGAGCCTGATGAAGTCCGTTTTGGGGGTTTCTTCACCAGTTTGGAGTTCGTACTTGATTTTGGTGGTGTCTGAGGTTTGGATTTTTTCCCAGCAGATTTACTCTTCACCGGTTCAGCCTCAGACATGGTTTCGCTCACCGCTGAGGTTCCACCACGTTTCCCATTTGTACAGACAGAGGATGAAGCAGCTCTACAGGTCTGCTTCAGTCCAGATTTGGATGAGGAAGCTTCTTCAGCAGGTTCAAGAGCTTTCTCACGCTGCTTCTCACTTCTCTTCTTTGTCTTCTTTTTCTTCGTTTCACACCCTAATCCGTACACCTTCATATCTCCATCTTTGTTCTTCTTGGCTGGTCCCTGAAGCAAATCATAGTCTTCCTCACGCTGTCTCTTCCTCACCTCATAGCTGGAAACCTTCACCCTGAGGATCAGGAGGACAAACGATATTTAAAAGTAAATAACACCAAGAAAGTTTGTGAAGAATCCAAAGGAGGAAAACAACGTAAAAATAAAAGATTTCCAGGTTTTTAGAACAAATTTAATCTTAGATAATACCAAGGACAAGAAAGCCAAGGATCAAACAAAGCGACAGAGAGATAAACATTTTTTTTTTATTCTACAAAGATTTTGTGCCTCAAAACTTTACTATACTGAAAGTTTGCCACCTGGTTGCAAATTGACCTTGTAATCTTAATCAATTAACAAAATCAAGGGGTAATAAATCCAACTGCAGGGGGGTGCAAATGTGCTTTACCCAAACACAGTAGTTAGAAAGGGATTGATGTTTCTGAAAAATGAGAATCAGTGCGTTTCAACAGCAAATTATTTGAAAGAAAAGCTTATCCAGGCAAAAACTGGGAGCAATACTGGAACTGAGACCAGGTTCATTAAAAAAGGACAGTTCTACTGGAGTCCCAACTGTTAAGTATGGTGGAGGATTTGTGCTGCTGTTTTCCCTCAGAATCTTTAAGTGTTACCATAAAAGACTCAGGGACCTCAGACTAGATTAGGAGGGCACAGGTAACATAATAAAGATACTAAATACTAATGCATGGTTTCGGTACCTGATAGTATCCTCGTCTCGCACCACATGGATGCTCTCAGCAGGAAGAAGGTAACATTCCTGAATAAACAGATCTAATTCAGTCCTCCTGCTGTAATTAAACCTCTCTTTAATCACGCTGCATAGGTCCGTAACCACGCGGCATCGGTTCAGGTCCAACAGAACCCAGCTCATCCTGCAGTCAGGCATACAGGGCGGAGGATAATCAAAATATAACCGGACCCGGACCAAGCTGGAACTGGGGGCCGCCATCTTCTCGCTCTGTGAGAGTGCTCATGCGCATACACAAAAAGCCTTCAGCCTGGCGAAAGCGCGCGCAGTGACGTCAAGGATTGACAGTTGGAAGCGATTTTAATCGACGTAGCTAAAACTCTCCCGTTAAACGATCTGTTAGACATTAAGTACATAAAATGGTGAAAGTGACCAAAAAGGGCTTTAGTTTAATTAAAAGCAGTTTAAACATGTACTAACGTTACTAATCCTACCTCTTAACTGAGAACAGGAAAAGAACCACAACAAATTTACTAAATTCTGACCATTTAATGATTAATACTGTTAAACCGACCCATATTTTATATTTCGTACTGCTGTGATCGTATAAACTTTAATCAGAATTTACTTAACTACACAGTCCAGTATATTGGAATAAGGTCTTTGAAAAGACCGTTTATTAACAATTAGTATTTAGTTTTAAGAGAAGAAAACTATTAAACCGTTCTAAATGAATAACGAAAATTCTAAACATAATTTGATTGCGTCTCAGTGTGAGTAAGTATGTGTGTGAGGGTATTGCCGTACAGTATGTTGGACTGGCACCCTGTCTAGAGTTGGTTTGCCTTGTGCGCTGTTTCCGGTTAGTGGGAATTGTATATTTGTGAGAGCATTTTCAACAATGATCCTGTTAATAATACGCCATTGTTTTGAAAGCTATATGGAAAAACACATACATTATTTCATATCGTATTAAACACGGTCTTATATAGTTCTACACATTGCCTAGTGCTGCCCTCTGTCGGTTGTAAGGTGCATTATATGTGGGTAGTTCCGTGTTGGTACAGGTCAGCTGATTTAGGAGTCATGTGATACGAGCTCACGTGATTTTAAAGGGTGATTTTTTTTTCTGGCGATAGCAGGTTCATTAGAGCTGATCCGGATCAAAACTGATGATGGCGCGGTTCGGTTTGATCGGCGCGTTGATATCTGCTTTGATGTTAAGTGCCTGCTTTGATCCTGGTAAGAGATTTTGATCCGGTTTAAATCTGGAGTTTTTTGTGGTTTGCTTTGGGTTATAGTAAAAGTGATGTATATAATGTTACGATTTAAGTTTAAACAGTATAGAGTTACAATAGAAATGTAAGCTCAGCTGTAACTGGATGTAGAAGATCATGGCTGTGGTTTAATCACACTCGGGTTGTGTTTCAGGCTCAGGTAAGGAGCTGTGGGACTATGTGCAGGTCCGTGATGGTGCTCACATGTTCTGGTGGCTTTATTACGCAGACTCTTCATCATCCACATATAAAGACCTTCCTCTGGTCATGTGGCTCCAGGTCTGAAGCTTAAATTATTTGGGTTTTTATGATGTTTCTATTACAAACTTAAAAGACACTTTGAATAACCCCTGTTCGTTTGTAATCAGGGGGGTCCTGGAGGATCTGGTTGTGGTTTTGGAAACTTTGAGGAGATCGGACCGCTCAATACTGACCTCAAACCCAGGGAAAACACCTGGGTGAGTGTGTGAGGACGTTTCTAATAATTTTATGATATGATTAATCCAGGGCTTGTATGTGTTTGTATGGTGAGACCACTGTACTGTACTGTACTGTACTGTACTGGAGGAAGATCACCTGCCTCACTCCCCTCCTTCAGTTTGCTAGTATAAGACACCACCGGAGTGCATGCCAAGAATAATTATTGTGGTTATTATGCTTAGCTAAGACAATTCCTTATAGTATTAAAGTAACTCATTGCCATGACCATGACGATGTGTGTGTATGTGTGTAAATGTGTATATGTGTGTGTGTGTATGTGTGTGTGTGTATGTGTGTGTGTATATATGTGTGTGTGTGTGTGTGTGTGTGTGTGTTGCCAGGTGAGTGCTGCCAGCATTTTGTTCGTGGACAATCCAGTCGGAACTGGCTACAGTTACACGGAGTCGTACGATGCTCTCACCAAGAATGTAGCAACGGTGGCGTCGGACATGATGGTGCTCCTCAAAAGCTTCTTCAGCAAAAGAACCGAATTTCAGGTACCCAAGACAAGTTGGATTGAACCATTTTAGATCCAGTCCTCTCCTGCTTTAGTTCTGGCAGAACGACATCAAAGCTTAGATCTTAAACCATTTACATGTTGTATTTACACACCTGTGAAAGCAGATGTTAATAGAGCATGATTTGATGCAGAGATCTTACAGAAAGCAGAGGAAGTAATTAGGAATGATTTTAGAAGTCACTTTTATTACTCCTATATGTGCAGGACAGTCAATAATGTCTGTGTGTATATACATTACTGTGCAAAAGTCTTAGACCTTAAGATTAGAAATCCTGTAGTTTTAGTTACAGTATAATGACCATGTTGAATTGTTTTTCAGTTTCTTTATTAGAATACTAAAGAATACTTTAGTGCGAGCTCGCACAAGTTGGAATAGAGTTTTGACCCTTGATAAGGAAGGGTTTTTGGAAGGGGAGCAGCCAAGAAACCATTTTTTCCAAAGGGCAACAGGATGAAAAAGGAATAATGATCTGTGGAAAGAGGATTATGGAGTGACCAGTCTGACTGTGCTATATATAATCATTATAATAATGCAAATCTATATAGTAACAACAAATATAATGGTGGCCTAAGACTTTTGCACAGTATTGTATACAGTGTCTGTGATCAATCGAAAGTAAAATAAATAAATGTAAAAAAAATTGATTTTCTATACAGAGCATTCCTTTTTTTATCTTCTCTGAGTCGTATGGAGGGAAAATGGCTTCTGCAATCGCACTGGAGCTCACCAAGGTACATACCGATTTAATTATTAATTTTTTATCATTATGATAATATAAATGTTATTGTTATTAATACAGTCTGTACTGTACACTCACACTTGGCTGATAATGAGATCAGAGGAAGTGTGCTTCTAAAAAGAACTCCTGTGATCAAAGCCGTAGTTCTGTGTTAGCAGCCGCAGTTCCTTCTTAGCAGCCGCAGTTCCGTTTTAGGAGCCTTGGTTAATTCTCTTTTGCTCTTTTTGTTTCCCTTAAGGCAGTTCAGAAGGGATCCATTAAGTGTAACTTTGCTGGAGTGGCTCTGGGAGACTCATGGATCTCTCCAATTGGTTTGTCATTAATTATTCAAATGACATTTTTATTGATTACCTAGATTAATCAAAATGGCTGTTATCATCAAAATACGATTAATGTCAATCTATAATAAAAGTATTTGTGGACGTTTGTAGATTCGGTGATGACTTGGGGGCCGTATCTCTATAGTACCGTCAGTACCCTCTTATAAACACTCAATATATTCCTCATTAAATCATGGTTTATCATGATTTTTGGAGTCTGTATAGTGTGTGTGTGTGTGTATGTGTGTGTATGTATGTGTGTGTATGTGTGTGTATGTAGTCTCTACTGGATGATGCCGGTCTGAAAGCGGTGGTAAAAGCAGCTACAGATGTCCAGAGGGCGGTGGAAGGGGGGCAGTTTGAGGTAGCGACCCAGCTGTGGAGTGTCACTGAGGAGATCATCGAGCAGGTCTAATTATAGTCTTATCCCAGATCAATCTGTTTCTCCCTCAGCCTTGCTTTAGGTTTAAACTATTCCCTTCCTCTCCAGCGCACCAACAATGTCAACTTCTACAATATCCTGACCCAGGACAGCGGAGACATGAAAACCAAAACCAGCAACCAGAACCAGAACCGGGACTACCTCTGTAAGAACCACATCCATGTTCCTCTGTTCAGATTTAGAATTTTTTTGAAAGCACTATTTCATTTGACTGTCTGAATCAAACGTTGCTTTATGCATGTGAGAAGTTTTGAGTTATATTTATAAAATCTATTTAATATTGTTGCTGATTTTTGAAATGTTTTATGTAATATATTTAATATTTTTATTATTCATACTTCTTCATTATTATGATGACTAACTTTGGTTAAAATATGATTCAATATAATTTTAATATCGTAAAAAAATCTTTATTCCTACTTTGTGATTTAGTGTAAAATTATTATTAGATCTTTTAGGTTCACATTTTAATGCCTCCTGGCCAAATTAGAGCGCTGTGCTGCCTGAGCGTCCTGGGCTTTTTTGTTTTCACTAAACAGACTTGATCGAATACCCAAGGAAGTATTTAAGTCCCTGACCAGATGAAATGTGAACAAACCTGATCTTTTTGTTCATTAAAACATCACAATGTTTCAAACAGAAGCTTTTTTTTTGTTGTTCTCATATCTCAGTTGCTTTGAAACAGCGTCATGTTGATCGTCTGCACCGCCAATCACTCTCAGAGCTGATGAACGGACCAATCAGAGAGAAACTGGGTGTCATTCCCAAAAACGTCACATGGGGAGGTGAGAAGTGCCTCAGTATTGTGGCTCTGAACAGGATTCCTGGACTGTAACTGTCTGTGTGTGTCTGTGTAGGTCAGGCTGTAGATGTGTTTAGCAGCATGGCAGGAGATTTCATGAAGCCGGTGATTGATGTGGTGGACGAGCTTCTGGCTGCAGGAGTGAACGTTACCATTTATAACGGACAGCTGGATCTGATTGTGGACACAATGGGTATTGTTAACTAATTAGGGCTTTAATTAATTTTTTACTGCTGCTGGGAATACAAATGTTGTGTATGTAGGTCAGGAGCTGTGGGTGAAGAAGCTGAAGTGGGAGGGGATAGATCAGTTTAATCTGATGACCTGGACGGCTCTGGAGGATCCACAGACTCCAGGACAGACCGGGGCCTTTTATAAAACCTACAAGAATTTCTCATTCTACTGGATCCTCAGAGCAGGACACATGGTAATCTCAACAGTCATTATGGCAACCCTAAACAGGGTGCCAGTCCATGAGAGGGCACACACACTCACAGATACATTTTGAAGACAAGAAGGCTTTGGAATGTGGGGTTAAACCCTTATCTTTATTGTAATTGCAGTAGCTTTATTCTAAAAATATGCTGTTTGCAGATCCCATCCGATCAGGGTCCAATGGCACTGAGGATGTTGAAGATGGTGACACAGCAGGAGTGATGATTTTAGGGCCGACATTTTAGACAATCAGCTCTCACCAAAATAAAGCCTGATGATTTTCCAGCCTCGCACCAAAACCCTAAAAAAAAATCTGTTATGCTTCTAATCTGTAAAAATGTTGTGTATCCTGAATGAAAACACTTTTTATACTTTTTGTCGTTCGCTTCCTGTTTATTTCTAACTTTAATAACATGAGCTGTTTGAAGTAAATCCAGTCCTGCACAGGTTTATTAATAAATCACAAACAGCTCAGTAGGCTAACCCAGGGCGTATGTGTGGGTTAGTGTGTGTAGCTCAATCTCTGCCTCCCCCAGCAGGATTCAGGAACACTGTTACCGCTCCAGTTCACTGGTTCAACTAGTAGGTCCAGCACTCCAGGTGTGTGTTCCAGCTCCAGTTCCACCACACGGTACCGCTTCCCATAGGCCCGGCCAATCAGAACTCTCGAGACCGGCCCCACTCGTGGGTCTGGGCCACGCAAGTGCTGCCAGAACACATTGAAGAATCGGGCAGTGTGGGGCGGGTAGTACCAGCTTAGTGTAGCACTCAGACAGAGCTTCCCTTCAAGATCGATCTTCCTCCACTGAACATCAGATACACACACATTCTGTACAAATGATGGAGGAGAGTCCAGAGTCTGCGCATCCACAACCTACACACACACACACACACACACACACACACACACACACACACATCAGTACGCACATCAGTACACACTAGCACCCCCAACAAGAAAGTCACTAATGAGGCTCTGTACCATGATCTCTCCAATCCTGCAGCTAAAATCCAGATCCTGGGCTTCAGATTCACCTCGAGCTACAGTAACACAGAGCTCAGTCAGAACGCAAGCCTTCTGCTCCAATTTGAAACACCTACGCGCGCACACACAAAATGAATAAAATGGATGTAGATAAAGATTTAATGATTAGAGATAATGATGTCACCTGATGATCCAGCCTTCTGCTCTCTTGCCTCCATCACTCTGATAAACCTGCTGCACCATCTCATCATCATCATCTAACCCCACCGGGACTACGCTGCTCACTGAACACACACAAACACTAACACACAATATGTTCATGCGCAATTTACACAATATTATTTACTAACAGTTTAATTGTAACACAGCAGCTGATGCTCTGAGGCCTCTTTCTCAAACAACAAACTTTGATTAACTTCCGCTGTTGTGCAGTTGTGTATCTGGATATTCTGCTTTTCACTACACTACATAACACTTTTGTTGAGGAAGGCATTACCTTTTATTACAGATCTACAAAACTAAGAGGTTTCAGCCATGATGGCCAATTACAGCTAATCTTTAACAATCAATACACATTTATCATCTACTATTCAACACTATTTAACACTATTATACAAATAAAATCTGACGGGAGAAGAACTCACAGGAACCGTTATCTGCGCAGTGGTCAGAGTTGGTGGTTTTGAGCTCCAGAGAAACGTTGACTCCCTCTGAAGGCTTAAACACCATCGAGATTAAGGTCCTCAATCCCAGAGCTACATAGAAGGAGAAGATCCTACAGCACCAAGCACAGAAGAATGAGTTAACGTGGAAAGAAGGGCTGTGTTTAGTTATTTAATGATATATAAGTAGGTGTTCTTAATGTGTTTAAATACTTTATTCTGTATTCTGATTGGTCTGGATGTGTTTAATACAATTCTGTAACTGAACAATGCTTATACAAAACACATGCAGCATCAAATATAAAAGTTATTAAACCTGATCTCTTGCTTATAGCCACCACAAGCTTATTACCTAAAATATAAATTAAATGCGAGAATCCCTTTTCCACAAGTTACTTAATTGTCTTAATGCAAAGTCTGTCACAAAAACGCCACAGCAATTTGCCACCCTGTCTAACAGCACAATTCAAAGCGATTGGGTTTGAAAAGTGTATGAAATCGTTCCCTTAATCGCAAGTCAAATCGCGAACGTCAACAACAACCCCCCCCCCCCCCCGATAAATCGTAGACGTTAAATAAAACACAGTGTTTACGATGCTGCTCTTAATACATACGTTCAGCAGTGCAACTTATATGTAATTATATTATATATTGATAGCTATAAATATAACTTTTAATAACTATAAAAAATATTAAAGCACCTTTCAGCCATTCAGAGGGCAGATTTCACCTGTACCTGCTCTGTAACACCACTAACACCACTGTTATTTTTACCGAGCAGAGATCTTCGGGAGGGTTTTGGGCAGCTTCCCCTCCAGCACTAGCGCACCTCCTCCTGTCCAAACGTCCTGGGAACATCCGTGAGTCCTGATCCAGCCTCCATCGTCCATGTTCTGCATGGCATAGAGAGGCTGCATCTGCTGAGCACTGAGATTAAACCAGCTCCGCTCCTGCTTTACCTACACACAGTCAAATTCATCTCTGCTGTTAGGTAAATGTAATCCTGTTGTTTGGTTCCTGTTTAGGATCCTCATCAGGCTTTAGGCCTATACCTACTTTTCCTCTCCAGTAGAAGCTCTTGCCAAAGCCCTGACAGAACGATGAAATGAAGGGCAGAGAGCAGACTGGACGGTGAGGGTACAGGACATCTGAGAGCAGCCCCCAGAATCTACAACATCCATTTATACATCTTTAATATAGACGAATAATTAGTAATAATTTGAAAAACACCAGACTGTTCTCAGATCTTACAGGAAAAAAAATCAACCTTTGCACAAGTCTGTAAACAAAACAAACTGATAAATAAGCCCATAGAAACCCATAATGATCAGCGAACTGGGATTAAATGTGCACCACCACACCAAAAAAGTTTTTACGGATTAACATTTATTAAACTCACTTATCCTGTATTTTGTGGAAATCCTGCTTCTCGTGACACTCGTAAACCCAACCAGGAGCGAAGATAGCTGTGGAGAAACCATATTTCCGTACCAGCTCCAGAGCCTGGGAGAAAAACCACATTAAGATCAAACCAGGAAAAGATAAAAATAATACTTCCACAAATGTTCTTAATAACGTTTATGTTTCAAACAGAGCATTGTCAAAGCAGGTTTATAAAGGTCAGGATCCACAGTCCCAGCTGAGCAAACCTGTGGAGACAAGAGGCAAGGAAAATCCCAAAATGTAATAAGCACCACATTTTAATAAAGCACAACTAAACTAGAAGCTATAAAAATCAAAGAAAGAAGGCAGTTTTTTTGTGGAGGAGAAATGAGCTTGCACAGCACAACAGAAGTAAATAAAGGCTATAATAGTTTTGACTTTTTTGGAGTCATTTTGCTGCACTGAGCAGATGGTTCAGACCTTGATTATTGACAGTAAGTCATTTATTAGAAAACTGCTGTGGAATTTGTACTGCTCAGAAAAGCACAAACAGTTTAAGAAAATAAACCCAGTCTAACTCTTATGCCCAGTCTAACTCTATGAAGTTCAGATTAGTATAGTGAAAAGGCAAAGGTTTGCTCTGGTGTTTTTACCTTATTGGTATAGAATTTTCCTCCGATCACCTTCCCTCTGGCAAACACGTCGATACCCACGTACACATCGGCCAGACGCTCCTGAGTGCCTGGGTCAGACTTCATGTCCTCCAGATTGTCCTCAGTCCAGTTATAGTTGGTAAAAAGTCCATCACACGCATCAAAAAACATTCTGATGAAGGACAATGTGATTATGTTAATCAAACGTTAATCACAAACTGAAATAAAGTCATAAAATATCAAACATAATAATTCGATTTCACTCCTGATTTGGTTCATGTTAGGGTTAGGATTGATACTAAACAGCATCTTGTTCCCCAAAGTCCTAAACTTTAATCATGAATCATTACTAATTTGATTAATCATTGTAATCTGCTTATGGAAGCTGAAGTGATCATAACCTGTTTCGGTTGTTCAGCTGATTTTGCCAATTTAGCGTTCCATCATCCAGAATGCTGTCGTACCAGATCACCAAACTCCCAGGGATCTGCTTGTGCATCTGAGTGGTCAGGTACCGCAGGAACGGAGCCATGTGCTTCACTGAGGTAGCCTACACACATACACACACACAGACACACACATGTGATAACGGTCTTGTTTAGCTGATATCCTCTGATAACAGAATTGATGCATTCTCACACACACCACAGGTCCTACACGCCACACGCCACACGCCACACGCCACACACACACACACACACACACACACCACAAACCACCCACCCACCCAAAGACCCCCCCCACACAAACACAAACACACCCACCCACCCAAAGACCCCCCCCACACACACCCACCCACACGCACCACATGCACCACACAAGCACACACGCACACAAACACACACACACAGACACACACAGACACACACGCACCACAACCCCCCACCCCCACCCACCCAAAGACCCCCCCCCCACACCAACCCACACGCACACACCCCACACGCACCACACATGCATGCACCACACATGCACACACAGACACACACGCACACAAACACACAAACTGCGTGGTGCATTCTCACACTCAGTGTGTTCTCGATGTTAATGAGCCAGCCGTCAAAGCCATAGCAGTTAGCAATCTGCACCAGTTTATCAGCCACAGTGCGGAACTCTTCCTCCCCCACCAGGAACTGCTCACACACCTTCTGACCCTCTTCCCACTCTGTAATGAACGTTCCTGATATATACACACACACGGACACACATACAGGTACACAAATATTATATCTTATATGTTATATGTTATTATCAAACAAAAACAGCCAAATCTTTCTTATGAAGAGACCAAAATAAAAAAGTTTTGAGTTTGTTTTTACTTGATTAGTTTAAATTAAAGTCGCTAATACAGGACTGTGTGATTAAAGACAGCGAATCATTATTCTAGTAAAATGAAAAACTCCTTAAGAAATAAGGATAAATGTAGGATGCATGTACACTCTGACCCATATGGCCTCCCAGTTATTATGGTGATATTCATAATGCTGATGTATTCCCTACCCAGACAGAGCACTGCGTGTTTGTGGGCGGCGTTGGTCCAAGTGGCGGGGGGGATCGTTACCATGTGGTGACTGAAGTAATTAAAGATGTCAATGTTGTTCCAGTGATAAAAGACGTACGGATCGTCCACTTCTGTCCCCTGAACAAACCTCCAAACATAAACACACCTTCATTAAAAGCCAAAACCATGCATGGGAACGGAAACCCTTCAGAAGGCCTCTCTTTTACCTGTCGTGTAGGTAACCCCCCATCATGTCGTGACACACCAGAGTCCTCATGCTCGATTCCCTCAGGGATGGACGCCGTTTCTCCAGAGCACAGGTCGCCACATTAAACAAATTTGTGTCGTTAAGTTTCCAAGAGAGCAGCTCCTCTAAAGTCCTGAGGGCATAGCTGATGGGCTCGGTTGTGGCCGGGTCGTAGTGATGCTCTGCAGGGCGAGGGTTCAGGAACTGTTAGAGGAACTGTTTATCAGAGCAATGCAGGAATACAGCTACATGGGATTATATATGATCATACTAAATTCACATATTACTTCCATTATCTCGAGGGAGGGGAGACTGGGTCAGGGATAACCCAAAACCCCCCAATCCTCATGTAACAACAGCAACCCCTGCAGCTCACACCCTCTGGCCTGCCTTTGGGGTTTAGTGAGGTTATAAAACCTGTTATTAACAAAGGGAAATATAATGATTTTATTTTCAAACTACGACTTTAGTCCTGAAATGTTGAGGATGAAGAGGAAAGTGAGAATGAGGATGAGGATGAAGATGAGGATAAAAAGGAAGGTGAGGATGAGGATGAAGATAAAGGTGAGAATGAGGATGAAGGTGAGGATGAGAATGAACAGGAAGGTGAGGATGAAGAGCAAGGTGAGGATGAGGATAAAGAGGAAGGTGAGGATGAAGATAAAGGTGAGGATGTGAATGAAGAGGAAGGTAAGGATGAGGATGAAAAGGAACTAAGGGGGTGAAGGTAAATGAGGATGAGGATGAAGGTGAGGATGACGAAGGTGTGGGGATATGAGAATAAGGATGAGAAGGAAGGTGAGGATGAGGATGAAGGATCAGGATGAGAATGAAGAGGAATGTGAGGATGAAGATAAAGAGGAAGGTGAGGATCAGGATCAGGGACTGAGGTAGCCTAGCGGTTAAGGTACTAGACTCTGGACCCGATGGTCCCAACTTAAGTTGCCACAGTTGGGTCCTTAAACAAGGCACTTAACCCTAGATTGCTTAAATTGTAAGACTGTGTAAGTTGTAAGTCGCTCTGGATAAGAGCGTCTGCTAAATGCCTTAAATGTAAATGTAAATCAGGATGAAGAGGAAGGTGAGGATGAGAATGAAGATAAAAAATGAGGGTTGGGATGAAGGTACCTGGTAAATTAGAAGGTTGGAAGGTTATGACCTCATGGATGCTGTTCTGGTCCTTGTTCTGGTCCCAGCTTGACCTGGCCCTGTTAGAGATGAAACAGTCCTGAGTTACCACCTGCTCTTTGCCTATTCCACCATCAGACTCTCATGACTAACCCCTGAAGATCCTCCACCGTGTTTCAAATGGATTTCATCCACAGAACATTTTGCTCATCTCTCCATAAAACTCATCCTAGAATCATCATGGACCTTCCACATGGTCCCTCTACCCTCTGATCTCATTCCAATTTGCACCATACTGTGCTCTCGTTGTAAAGTTTGCAGAACAGCAATTAACTCCCTCCATCTACAGAAACAACTTTAAACTGCTTACAGAACATTCAACGTTTCATCTCACGCTGTAATCTTATCTTGGTAGTTATTATCATTACTATTAATTATATTAATTTATAATAATAATGATGATGGTGATTATTATTATTATTATTGTTGTTGTTGGTGGTGGTGGTGGTGGTGGTGGTGGTGGTGGTGATGGTGACTCACCCGGTTTCACTTTTAGGAATTATACCTCCTGTATTTTCATTATTAAAATCTTCTCTCTTCTTTCTGCTAATTTCACTCTGAGATGTATCTTCACGCGACTCTCCCTCCATTATCAATAAAACTTCATTGAAACTCGGAACTCGATTTAAATAAGAGATTAAACACTTCGCGCTTTATACTTTACACATACAAACACACCCGAACACTTCCGCATCGCCTCTGATTGGTGCAGAGGCCGAATTGTATTTCACTTTACATGCCAAAAACTACACTTCCCTTAAACGCTCACACTACAGCGAATCGTAAACGAAGATCGAGTTAAATTCCTATAAGCAATATTGTATCTGTTTTTTTCAAATATAAATATAGATTCTGTATAATATTAAAGTTGGCAGGCCTGTAACGGGATACATTAACGCCACTTACCGGGCTGGAGTATTAGGATGTACCGTAAAACTGCGAAGTCATTTATAAACAAACTAAATTCTATAAAACAAACCTGTGAATTTTAAACACCCCGTCCAATCCCCCTTTTTTAACATTAGCTTATATATAATGTTATATGTAATATTTAATGTTATCGTATTTATATTATTTTAACTTGAGAGCTAAAATCGGTATAAATCTCTGTCATGACTTTATTCTGTGATTTTTAAGCTATGTGCACATATTGTATTTAACTGCACTTCAGTTTAAATTATAATAAACCTTATCGTTTCCACATCTGAATTATTTTACATTATGTTTTATATAAAAAGATTTGGTGTAAAAACATTATTTATACTGACCATTGTAGTGGTTTGCTAAAAAAATTGGTTCTAAACGAAAACAATGCATGTAGAATAATAAAAGAATGGCATAGATCAACCCAAAAGTGAATATTTGTGTTCTTGAACAATAATTATTTTAAACTGTTTCCTAAGGTTAATGTTTTGACGGTGTTTTAATTGTACTTTTCATTTTGTGTAAATGTAATTATTTTTTATTTAATTTATTTATTCATTTTTTTTTCTGCAACGGACTTTGAATTGCCTTGTGTATGAATGGTGCTATACAAATAAACTTATATATAATAAATAAAATTCAATAATTATTGATTTATTAATTATTGTGATTTAAAGTAGATTTGTCTCTACACTGGTTACCAGTTAAATTCCGCGTTAATTATAAAATACTTCTTATAACATATAAAGCTCTACATGGTCTGGTCCCACATTATCTGAGTGAACTCTTACAATCTTACAATCCAGCTCGTCTACTTCGCTCACAGGGAGCAGGACTTCTTT